>JADDOH010004547.1:0-26343 GCA_016648135.1 Agrypnia vestita
CAGAGTGCATACAGCATCGTCGATTGCTGGCAATGCAATAAAAAAATTCAACATTTTTTGCGCTCCTAGTAGGAAATTTGCTGGTCCAAGTGAGAAAATTTGCGTTATGTGTTTCTCACGTATTTGAAGATTGTGAACATACGCGATGAAATTTAACCATCAGTTTTTCAGTGTGCATACAGCATGGTCGATTGCTGGCAATGCGATAAAAAAAATTCAACATTTTTTGCGGTCCAAGTTAGAAATTTGCTGGTCCAAGTGAGAAAATTTGCGTTATGTGTTTATCACGTATTTGAAGATTGTGACTAAACGCGAAGAAATTTAAACGTTATTTTAACAGTGTGCATACCGCATGGTCCATTTCTTGCAATGCAAAAAAAAAATTCAACATTTTTTAGGTCCAAGTAAGAAATTTGCCGGTTCAAGTAAGAAAATTTACGTTATGTGTTTCACACATATTTGAAGATTGTGAACAAACGCGATGAAATTTAAACGTCTTTTTAACAGTGTGCATACAGCATGGTCGATTGCTGGCAATGCGATAAAAAAATTCAAAATTTTTTGCGATCCAAGTTAGACATTTGCTGGTCCAAGTGAGAAAATTTGGTGGCATTGCGATAAAAAAATTCAACATTTTTTGAAGTCCGAGTAAGAAATTTGCCGGTCCAAGTAAGAAAAATTGCGTTATGTGTTTCACACATATTTGAAGATTGTGACCAAACGCAATGAAATTTTACCGTCAGTTTTTCAGTGTGCATACAGCATCGTCGATTGCTGGCAATGCAATAAAAAAATTCAACATTTTTTGCGCTCCTAGTAGGAAATTTGCTGGTCCAAGTGAGAAAATTTGCGTTATGTGTTTCTCACGTATTTGAAGATTGTGATCAAAGGCGAAGAAATTTAAACGTCATTTCAACAGTGTGCATACCGCACGGTCCATTGCAGGCAATGCGATAAAAAAAATCAACATTTTTTCCGGTCCTAGTAAGAAATTTGCTGGTCCAAGTAAGAAAAATTGCGTTATGTGTTTCACACATATTTGAAGATTGTGACCAAACGCAATAAAATTTTACCGTCAGTTTTTCAGTGTGCATACAGCATCGTCGATTGCTGGCAATGCAATAAAAAAATTCAACATTTTTTGCGGTCCTAGTAGGAAATTTGCTGGTCCAAGTGAGAAAATTTGCGTTATGTGTTTCTCACGTATTTGAAGATTGTGATCAAAGGCGAAGAAATTTAAACGTCATTTCAACAGTGTGCATACCGCACGGTCCATTGCAGGCAATGCGATAAAAAAAATCAACATGTTTTGCGGTCCTAGTAAGAAATTTGCTGGTCCAAGTAAGAAAATTTGCGTTATGTGTTTCACACATATTTGAAGATTGTGAACATACGCGATGAAATTTAACCATCAGTTTTTCAGTGTGCATACAGCATGGTCGATTGCTGGCAATGCGATTAAAAAATTCAACATTTTTTGCGGTCCAAGTAAGACATTTGCTGGTCCAAGTGAGAAAATTTGCTGGCATTGCGATAAAAAAATTCAACATTTTTTGCGGTCCTAGTAAAAAATTTGCTGGTCCAAGTGAAAAAATTTGCGTTATGTGTTTCTCACGTATTTGAAGATTGTGACCAAAAGCGATGAAATTTTACGGTCAGTTTTTCAGTGTGCATACAGCATTATGCACGCATCTTTATGCACGCGTATCAGTAAAATTAAGTACGCGATCTGGGCCCACTGTACCGCACCATGGTTCAAGGACTGTCTGCACTCGCCACTCTTTCACTCGAGTTGAGTGGATGAGTGTTGCGTTCCCGTTCAACGAAAAGATCCGGCTCACTGAACCAGTTCCTATGCAAACGATGTACGAAATGCGAAAATTAAGATGTTAATAAACATCTTAATTTTCTCCAGAGAATATTGACTGCCCCAACGAACGAGGCAGTAACTCAAATAAATCGATTTTTCAGGGGGACACTTTTAAGTTTCGAACCGGATTTCTAATTCTTTTTTGAATCTTCTCAATTTTTTTTGTGTGTTTGTAGGTAATATTTAAGACGATCTTACTAGTAATTGAGATATTTTATTATACTTTATACTCGAGCCATCTTAAGATGGCATTTTTGACAGATCGTAATAGTGTTGTGACACACTTAAAATCATTAACGAAATAATTCAGTCGAAAAAATTTTCAAGAATTAATTCACATTTAATTCGGTTAAAAATAGTAAACATGATTTTACGAGATTCTAAGTTATACCATTAGATAGATCTCAACCAAGCGCATCCTTTGGTGATATTTTCAAGTATGTCAGATAAATATTAATTGCGTAATAGGCATCCAAAGCGGGCCGCAACAAACTAAGTGCGCCCGCGCAATTTCCCATATGTAAAAACATATCATTCCCATAGATGTTCACATGAGGAACACGATAAAAAAATTTTCAGTTCGCTAGGACGTCTGTAACGTCCGTAATCTGAGTTCAAAAATATCGTATGGCGGCCTACCCAGCCGCCCGGGGCCGCCGTGGCGGCGCCGGGTTTTTTCCACTGGCCCGCGTGACTTGTAACGGTCGGCGCGGCCCCCGAGTTATGCAGGGCTCCCAAGATATTTACTCTCCCGTATGATGGCTCAGATAAAACATTATTTATTTTAATTTCTACTTTAAAATATCACATAAAAGGATTCATTTGGCACATTTAAAAATACTTATGTATTTTTGCTTCCTCGCCTCTTCGAGGCAGGTCATTTACATTAATTCCATCAATATAGCAGCCATTCTATAATTAAATATTTCATCAAACTTAAATATTTCATTGTTTTGTAGCCGTTTTCTTTGCCCTCTAATAAAGCCATAGAAAAAGATCATATTTAGAGGGCACAATCGATCTGTCAGATTTGTTGTGTTATTTTGGATACTTATTCTGCGTATTCTACGCATATTATACAGGCAATCAATATCCTATAACATTTTGAATCATTTCGTTCATTCCATATTGAATGTTGATGGACATCACTACTCTGGTGTTCGCGCAATAAAGTATAGCATTTGTCCTCCAATGTTTAGCTGTCGTTAATTACGAAACTTCATGTAAGTCTAAACGTCAAAAGTGCCATCATACGGTGGCCGCAGTGTACATTCTAGGGATGGGTCGTCGACGTATTTACCGTCGACGAAACGAGACCGTCCACGTCCATCCATCGACGAGACGATCAACTAGTTGAATTCGTCAACTAGTTGACGCGTCAACTTCGTTACGCTGACGTCGCGGACGTTCTATCTAAACATCGGGACGATGGTCAACTGTCTACGGTTCGACGCGAGGCTGCTCGACGGCTCAACCCTTGGCTATTTTTATTACGTTAATTTTTAAAATTTAAAGAAGTTCGAACGAATATAGTTTCGGGGAAAGTAAAACCGCTACTTGTGCTTATATGTAAAAAGAAATATTTTATTATTTATTTGTTTACGCACATTATAGGCTTTTACATATTGTTTTATATACTTCTTTCTATATATAAAAAAGAAAGAAGTAGGTATACACAGCAATATCAGGTGTTAGAAGTAAAATATAAATATAAACTACATATATAAGCAGTGAAAGTATTGGGTATAAGCATTAAAATGTGAGTAAATAAAATGGAAGGAAACAATGATTTTGCGTAATAAAGGCACCAGTTATGAGGTGCGGTAAAAAATACTTTACATTTATTTATTATCTATAAATTTATAAATAAATACATAATTTAAAAATACTTTGCATTTGAGATGTTATATAGAAATTTATTGAAGAATACATCTTTCAAAGTCAGGCTTTCACTTTGTGGTGACATTATTAATAAATAAATATATCTGTATTATTTGTCAACTTTAGTTTAAGGCTCAATCTGAGAAAAGGAACATTGTTCCCGAAACATGTAAAAAACCAATAAAAAGTGGTGTAAACAAAATTATAATAGATTTATTTTTTTATCTATAAAGTTGAAAATAGGGAATTTTTAATAAAAATTAATTAAACCTAAATTCAAGATTATATTACATATATAATAATTAATGTTGGACTCCTGAATAAGGACCATAGTTAGGTATAGAAAATTTTATTCCCTACAAGTTTGTTTATCATTTATATGCTAAAGTTGAAAAGTAAGGAAATAACACAATAATTAAATTTTTGCATCCCTTTTCAGGTAAATATAAGAAGTCGAGATCGATCGAATAAAATATTGATTTTAGAAAAATATCTAGCCGGCCTGTTAATTAATAATAGTTCAATAAAAAATAAAATAATTAAACAGAATTGTTTTATTTTATACAGCGTAAAATTGGGAATTCACCGAATCGTCGCACGTGACATCACAAAAAATCAAGTAAAAAAATAATAGATAATAGCTTATTAAGCCTATCTCGCCCTACGCATGTATTCAAATTTCAAATCTCTAGTCATAGTTCGTGTACACAGATCTGCACTCTATGGTAGTGTACTTTAGAGTTGAAATGAAATTACCCGTCGAGCCGTCTATGACGTCTATGGCATCTACAAGTCGACAGCGAGAGATGAGAGAGAAATAAACGGAGACGTTTTGTCTTGCTCTCGCTCGTTGCTTTGCATTGCGTTAATCTCGAGTCGTCCACCGACCACGGCGTCCGCTGTCCACCGTCTACGAATTCAACTAGTCCATGCGATAAACGTAAACGGTCGACGCGTCGATGCAACGTCAACGGTTGATTTCAACTAGTCCGTCCATTCAACGCCCATCCCTAGTACATTCCTACCTACTTCGTTATTACATGGAAGAAAAATGGTTAACTGATTTACTAGTTTTGTAAAATTCATATTTTTATCTGTTAAATATTGCATTTGAGATACTGCTGTCTTTGCTGTAGGTAGGCAATCATGGCCTAAACCTAAAAATGGTACTAACTCAAATACCTAAAATTCTGCCTCATTCATTGGGGTAGTCGATATATATCTGTCTATTTTGATGGTTTTATAGCTGATTGCATTTCTGTAATTTCTTGTTAACCGCAGTTTCCTTGAGATTTTTTTATAAATGAATATCATATATTTTAAAGAAAACTGTCGGTGTAAAATGATCAAGGAAAATGATAACAAAAAATAAACATCCTTGAATGGCTTGCAAGGTGAGATGAAGGAGGCGGAGTTTATAAGAAAATGAATCGTCTATTTGAACAATAAACAAAGCTGTAACCACTTTTAAGGAATTAGTCTGCATGCAGATCAAAATTCAAATTATAGAAAATATTTTAATATCATCTTAAAAAAGTAAACTGTTGAATTGAAAACAGATCTTTTTTATTTTTAGTCCTCTAAGGCCCGGTTATTTCAAGTTCGATCAAAGCATAATTTTTACGAAAACGGATCGTCTGACTGGTGGAGAACGTAAAAATCTATGCTTTGAAAGAACGTTTACTTTAATCCAACTTGAAACAATCGGTCCTAAGTCATTTAATTACTATGAAATTCTAGTTTCCCTAACCATAGTTTTCTCTAAAACTTGTGCCTTCTGGTTGGCAAGGAATTGCTGTACATTTAGGGAAAAAAAATCTTGTATGTACTAGACCCGATTATCCATAACTGTTGGATTAGGTCATGCATTACACATTATGGGAGAAATCTGTCTACATATAAAACAAATTGTAACATTTTTCAATTACCTTTATTACTACATACTAAAAATATTACAAATTTCTGTCAAGATAGGTTTCATTTCAATTCTGCTTATTCATGGCTACGGTATATAATATTGTACAAAACATTTCACATACGGTGCGCGGAATCACAAAATCATTCACAAGACCAATCTCAGTGTTAAACCATTTTTTGTACATTTTCAGTGCGCCCACTGACTCAACCAATGGCCACACTGAAATGCAACTAGTGAAACAAACATTTTATCAAATTATATTCCATAAAAATCACGTGTATAGATAAATAGTTTAAATAAAAATGTATCAGACATTTCAAATAATATAAAATGCATTACTGACCTCGTAACCTTTATTTTTAAAATATCTTGGCACTTTACTAAGAGTTGGCAAAGTAACATTGAAACAGAAGCGCATGTTGATAATACCCTGACACATTCTGCAATTATCTATATTTTAACATACGCCAATAAACATTGACTAAATAAAAGACATTAACTTAGTATAAAACCACTATTTATTAGTTAATACGCCAACCGGTTTCGCTTCATCAGGGCGCTATTAAAAACTGATAGGTAAACAGTTCTTTACAGTGCCTAGTAACAGTTCTTAATAGTTGAACAATTCTTAGTTAAGCTTGAGTAAAGCGAAACCAGTTGGCATATTAACTAATAAATAGCGGTTTTATACTAAGTTAACAATTTATTTAATGTGTCAAACCACAAAGATTGCTTTATACCAGAAAAAATATTGACGTAGGAAATAAATAGACAAGTGAAATAGCAATGGAATCAAAATCTACAATTATTATTTTTTCCACTTATGCTCTATTAATGTAACAGAGTGTCGGAGTATCCAAATTGTACCATATTCATTTTTCAATATTTGAGTATAGATAGGGTTAAAATCAGTTTACATGGTTTTTGAGCGAGACCAGATTGAGAATTTTCTAGTTGGTTGAGTATGTAGTAACGATTTTAAATGATGAAAATTTTGTCATTTCTTAATGAAAGTATCCATCCTCCAAAATTTTATTTTCAGAGCAAAAGTGCCAAAGATAAATAATGATGTAACAGATTTTAATCATGTAATTTACGCAGGAACACAAAATTCAAAGGAAGAAATACACATTCCCATTTACAAATACAATTTGATCGTATGCAGATGCAGTATTAATGACAAGATTTTACAGAGTTTAATATGTAGGATGTACGCAAGAAAAGTGACATTATAAGTTAGCAAATCGAAAATGATGGTATTTGAAAAGATAGAACATTAAACAACTTGCGAAAAACTGGTAGGTAATTAATGTTTGGGACAAGTAGTTTGGGTATTTGACAAGCGGTGCACAATAGAGTCCTGGTACCAACACTGATGTGTAGAAGTGATGCCTGGAGCTAGTGAAAAGGAACAAAAGTACACTAAATGCAATGAAAATTAAATCACTTAGGTGATTTAATTGATGATAGGATGAATAATTTAGGAGAGATTGCTGTAAAGCTAATCTTAGCATAGGGAATAGTATTAAAGAGGTCGTTTGGTCATGTAAAATGAGAGAAAATCCACGGAAGACTCGGCATGACCGGGTTACCCAAATACTGGAAGACCTCAATAATTGTCGAGTTTGCATGAGAAGCATGAACGAGGATGAGATGAGAATTATGAATCAGGACAAGAATCATTCCATCCTCAGCCAGCAGTGATAGTAAGTTTTCTCAGTTCATAGACAGTACTTTAACCCTTTCCCAGATATAACACCTGAAAAATATGACAACCCAAAATTGTTCATTTTTAAGACATCTATGAAACAGTAATGGAAGCTACCATACCATCAAGCGGAGCTTTAAATAGAAGACATAACTTCCAAACTATTTTATGAAAAAAACTTATGAAATTTAGTAGTATAAATCCTGAGGAAGTGAGTGCTTTAAATACAACTGGGAAGAGGTTAACATGTACATAGTTGAATATCAAATATAGTTTTTTACTATTTTATTAAAAAGTAGTTACCAAAGTAAATAGACTGCCAATCAGGTGTGTACTCTACATAGAAATCAAAAAATACTTTGCATAGCTAGAATTTTAGTAAAATTAAATAGCTAAACGTTTTAAAAATTTATTTCCCAGAAATTTTGCTTGTGCAGCTATTTTAACCTTTTCATCACTAAACGTCCAAAACTTCCGTACAGGGTATCGAAATATCCCAGATAATATTCATATAAACGATAATAAAAAGTTTGTGACGGGCGACGCAACCCAACCGTCTCGCCGGACGTCTCATCCGAATTATTGCTCGCGCGTTACCAAACAAACTACGAATGCAGCGCAGCATAGCTGTCTCCCTTGTTTGCATGTATGCTTTAAACCAGAGTTATTTTTTGGTCATTAAAAAGATATTTTTTTCAAAATCAACCTAACCTTAAAACTGTCGGCTAAAACAAAACAGATTTATTCAAAATTTGAAATATAAAAACTGACATTTTGCTTCTTTGACCAACGAAGGCAAGTGTCATTACCACTGCGAATAATAGCCATGTATAAAAATAATCACAAATCAATTGACACATAGTCGTTTTATTTTTTATCAATCATTGGTTGTTTTTCATTACATATAAATGTATTATTTTACGGTTATCTTTCGTAAAAACGGTAAAAAATTGCTGACATTTAATATTCAACTACTCTCTATGATCAAAAATAACACACCTTACTTATTTGCTATTGTAAATTGAAAAATATTAAAATCCCCCTCCATAGAAATGATAACTTACAAAGCAAGTACAATCGAAGAATTATTTTTTAAAAAACATATTTTAGATAGAAAATTTGTTTGAAATCCATCTGATTTGCATTATTTATTATACACTTTAAAAGAAATCAAAGGACAGATTTTTTAAACAAAAATATTTATAAATTTATGCACAGCACTGTTGGCATTTTGAATTCGCAACATCCCAAATAAAAAATTTAATGTATATCTGCACAATTTCATAGTTGACAGCACTTTAGTGTGATATTAAAATAGGTAATTTCGTAAACAATATTAACACCAAAATTACTGTACCTACGTAAATTTCAAAACATCTTTTTTGTGTATTGCGTACAAACCAATATGCCACTTTTTTACAGAAACAGGCAGAGGACAGTCCGACACGTGTCATTTAATATCCTTCATCTATTCGCATGCATTACTTTTGTAATGTATTTTCTTAATCAATTTCTCAAAATCTGGAATTATGATGGAAAATGTACTTTTATAGTTCAATAAAACTCCACATATCATTCTGAGCATAGAATTCAAAAAAAACTTTCTAAGCTTACATTTACTGACACAATCAAAGAAGGCAGCCTTCCTGCGCTCTCTGCCTATCCTTGCGGAGATAAGTGGCGTGGCGGTAAGGTTCAATCAAACACATTACAAGATTAGTGAAACGTGTTTATTTCAACATTTCAAATGTTGCCAATCTATAATTTTGAATGAGATCTTGTGAAATAAATACATTTTGACTATAATTTATATGAGTTTGTTTTGACCAAATCTTGTACAAGTTATTCGAATGAGTGTTACAGAGTAGCGGTTCTGGAAGACCCATCACCAGCATTTTGGTCTTTTGAAATTGCATTTTGGAGACGTGGGTTCATATTATGTATGTAAAATCTAAACTGGGTTACTGTCATAGGCATTATATAGTATGTATTATTATTCTAGAATCTTATATTTACAAATTAACCTACAGTTTGGACATATCTTGGAGAATGATTCAACAAATTTCCGTGAAATGTGATGGTTATACTATTATAAAACAATTTTAAGATGTGACCGCGGGCTTGCGTTACCAATATAACCTATATCAAATTGTTTGTATGTACATTATAAAAATGGTTGTATAATGAGGTTACCAACGGGCACTGACAAATTCGATTATTCAAAATTGAACATTCCTAATGAAATTTGTAGGTTTATTTTTTCAAAATGAAAAAAAAGTTAAAACGTTATACAAAATAGCTGTAGGTATTTATTTAACTCGAGTGAAACTCAACGAGTCCAAACATTGATTTAGGTGACACCGCAGTTTTCGCATGTTCAAGAAATTTGAAAAAATAAAATATTATTGCATAGAACAGATCCATTTTCAAAATGGAATTTTCATAAAAAATTAATCATATATCAATGTAGGATTTTTTGCCTCATTACGCTGGTGTATCAAACATCAGCAGTAAGCAGCGGACCGAAAACGTCAGACAGACGTAGTGTAATAATCCATAAAATTCTATACATGGCCATCGAAAACCTGAGAACTTAGTGTTAACAGTTAGTAAAATAATCCCTAACCCCCCCTTCCTCCCCCGCGTTCTTAAATTATGAAATACTTATCTAATCTTTAAGCAATCTTAATTTAAAACATAGATCAAGTTAATACCGTAATCAATTAAAACATTGACCACAAACCGAAAAAAAAATACATACAAAAGTGGTATACGTAGAAAGAAACATGTACGGATGGCGAAGCCGCGATTGTGGCCTTGCAAATTTTGTTCGCTCACTTCAAGGAATGTACAAAAATGTTAACACACAATTTAGAAGAGATTAAAAACCAATTCGAGCACGACAGATAATAATATTTATGTTTGACACACTTTCGTGGCCCAATTTAAAAAAAAAGTCATCATACTCCGTAGTAAAACTTAAGATAAATTAATTATTATGAATTACATACAACTAATTGCCGCTAATCAAACAGCGCTGCAAAATGTTCAGGCTTTGTGAAAAATATGAAGTAAGTTTATGGCGGGTTGATCACTAACAAATCAATCAATCGAAAACACAACGCGTCACAAGTTAAATCAATGTTGTTCTTCCTTTATCACGTTGACACTTTC
The DNA here is from genome assembly GCA_016648135.1 of Agrypnia vestita. Taxonomy (NCBI): domain Eukaryota; kingdom Metazoa; phylum Arthropoda; class Insecta; order Trichoptera; family Phryganeidae; genus Agrypnia; species Agrypnia vestita. Next base: position 10,552 of record JADDOH010004547.1, read on the forward strand.
ACTAGGTAAAGTATAACTGTTCTCCAAATCATCCACTATCTTGTGCAGCTCCTCCGCCGACTCCACGCCGTCATCTTTGTCCAGATCTAAGTTGTTTTCTTCCCGGTCTTTATTTTCGTCCGCGGTGGCGGGAGTCGACAAGGAAACAGTGGACGATATGACGGGTGTGAAATTTTCGAATGATGTATTAGAGTTATAATTGCCGAATATTACTTGATCCGGTATCGAGACGATCATGTCTTGATTCGACTCTGTTATGTCCGGGGAATAAGACATGTTTGTTAAATCTACACTGTTCAAAGCGGAGTTATCCAGCTCCGTTTCGGTTAAATCAATCTCGTCGAGGGAGAAGTCCTTCGATTGTTCCGACGATGTGTCGGCCACATCGTTGTTATCCAACGAACGATTTCTCAGGGTGTCGTAATTAAAAATACCGATCGACAGAGGCGCTATATCTTCATCGCACTCGAATATCAAGCTTTGATCTTCATCCATATTGCCGCATACGTGCGAGTTGAATAGTTTTTCTGACACAATGTACTTGAGACACGACTGACACCTGAATTGAAGATGGAATCTGTAATGATGGTGGATGCACTCGAATTTCTTCTTGCAGATCTTGCATTCCTCAGCCGGATAAGAGGGATATATCATCATACTCTCCTTGTCGTTGTGGATGTCGCGCAAGTGCCTGATGTACAGCCCGTACTTGATGAAGGTCTCGCCGCAGTGCTTGCAGAGGAGCGGGTTCTTCTTGTAATGCCTCATCCTGTGCGTGGGCGTGTGGATGGAGAAGAGGGCCAAGGAAGTGAAGGTCTTCTCGCAGTACCGACACCCGAAGTTGGTGACTTTTCTGTGCACTCTCATGTGCATGGCCTTGGTGTAGTTGTTGGAGTACGGTTTGAAGCAAAAATCGCATTCTTCGTACGGCAGCAGCACGCGGTTGGGTTGTTTGTTGTAAAATATATTCACAGACGGTTTCTCCACCACTTCTTCTTCGTCCGCTTCATCCGCCACGGGACACAGATGCGATTCGAAAAGGCTGTCGGACAAGAAATACTCTTTACATTTTTTGCATCGATACTTTTCATGATACATCAGATGGTTATGGATATGACTGAATCGCTTTTTGCAGATGGTGCACTCCTCCACGGGCGATTCTTTGGGCATGATGACCCAATTCACCTCCTTCCCGTGAACTTCCTGCAAGTGCGTGGAATAGTCATTGAAGTAGACAAAGTTCTGCGGGCAGTCCTCGCATTGGAGAGGGTTTTCTGTGAAGTGCTTGTTTAAGTGGTTCCTCTTGTGTTTGACAAAGTGCCTCATGGTTACGAATTTCCTGGCGCAAAAGTGACAGCCGTAGTAAGTCTGGAACCTCAAGTGAATGGCCCGGTGTTTGAGCATTTGCTTCTCGTTGGGCTGGGTGGAGAAGCAAAAATCGCACACCGTCAAGTGGTTCTGCTCCTGATAGGAGGGTGCGGGCTCCAAGTTGTGCTGCACCTTCATGTGGCAGTGCAGCTTCACAGCCAGGGAGAAGGCCTTGTAGCAAACGTGGCACTTGAGCTTCTTCTCGTACGGATCACTCGCTCCCAGCACCTTCTTCCGATCGCAGTCGTAGAGTACATGAGCTTGCACAAATGTTTTATTAGTGAAATATTTGAAGCAATAATTGCAGCGCATGGAATTGTGATAATCAATGTGTCTCAGATAGGAACTCTCGTTGGCTAAAATTTTGAAACAAACGTGACACTGGTATTCCTTAAGTTCAGTCACATTTTTCCTGTCGTCCACCTTGGAGATGTAGTTCTCCAGGATGTCGTGGACCTTGAACATGTGTATGTGGAGATCTTTTCTGCGAATGAAGCACTCCTCGCAGTGGTCGCACTTGATGGGATTCTCCTTGAACACCTGCAGCAAATGCCCTTTAATGTGCAGGTTGTGCATTTTAAGAGAAATGTTCCTCTTGCTGCAGAGGCTGCAGATGTAGAAGCTGTGCTTCAAGTCGTGCCTTCTGCTGTGCATCTTCAGTTTGTGCTCCGTGTGGAACTCCTTTCCGCATATTTTACAGATGTGTCGGATGATCGGGATGTCATCGGCGCCCGGGTCTTTCTTCTTAACCATTTTTTCTTCGGGGTGGGAGCGCCGGATGTGACGTTGTAACTTGACTTGGTGAGCAAATACTTGATCGCACACCGGACAAACGACCGCCAGAGGATTTCTTTTCAGCCTATTGACGAACGAATGCGACTTGATGTGCGCGTTCAAGTGGCCCGCAGACTTCAAACCTTTATTGCAAATATGACACTTGAATGGTCCCGTGGATCCGTCACCGTGCATACGCGAGTGCAGAATATATCTGTTTTTATTAGTAAAAGCGATGTTGCACTTGGTGCATTCGTAACGCGTTGCGGAGCGAGCCGCCGGCGAGCTGTGCCACCGTTCGTGGTAAGTCAGAGACACCTCGGTGGGCATGTACTTCTTGCAGATCTTGCATTGAAAGTTGGTAACTTTGTCTAGACGTTCCGTACGCTCGTCCGTGTAGCAGTCAATCATCTTGGTCTCGTTCCTCTTGACGTGGAGACGGTAGTGCATGGTGAGGTGTCCACGCTTGGTGAACTGCTTGAGACAGACGGGGCAGCGAAAGTCGGCGCGAGCGTTGTGCCAGTTCATGTGCGCAATGTACCCGCGCAGGTTCTTGGTGGTGCGCGGACACAGCTTGCAGTTGAGGAGGGTGGGGTCGGCCACGCAGGCCAGGGCGTGGTTCCGCATGTGCTCGCGCAGATGACTATCGAAGCGGAACACCTGCAATGAGAGGAAGATTTTCATAAATTTCTTAAAATTTATGACATGCTACAGTATGTCTATTGATTGCATTATGGTATGTATGATATGGATGATGGTATTATGAAAAATTTGTAGACAATATTCTTACGGGACTTTATTTTATTATTGTACATAAATCTCATTTCTCTGTATATTGAGAAAAACAAGCAAAATGCATAAATGAAGCCAGAAATCGTAATGTCATATACGTATAATTTTTTTTAAATGAGTGACACTGTTTTTTTTAACGGTAGGTATATTTTATATAAGTAAAAAGATAATTTTTAATGTCAATATACAAGACGCCTTGGTAATCATCTTTCAGAATTCACAAACCAAAAATTGAATTTTTTTACAAGGCTTTTACCATTTTTTTCTTAGTTGTATCAAAGCGAATGAATCTATTATAATCAATATATGTTACTGTAATGATCGTTCAACTTTTTGCAAAACAATAAGACAGGAATATTGAAAAAAAATTCAAATTTTGATATTGCATATCTCCATAACTATTGATATTAGGTAATGGTTGCTTGAACATTTTCGACTCATTATCAAAGCAGGAATCACCTGTAAAGTTTTTTCTACTAGCTGTGAGACACCCTGTATAGCTAACATAATAAAAGAAAAACATACCAACTGAATTTCGGCGGTCACGAAACAACTGTTGGCATTTCACCCAAAGTGTAAAGAATATTTTCTATTTAAAATTAAATGAAGAAAACTCCCCAAAACCTTTGCTACTAGCTACGAGGCACCCTTTATATGAGAATATGGGCTGAAGATGGGGTATTAATTATCTTCAGGGAACGCCTATAACCGGCAGCAAAAAGACATTCTGATGATACTCACTTCACTGCAGATGGGGCACACCACCTCCTTGGAGGCCACCTTGGATCGGCTCGAGTGCCACGACATGTGGTACTTGTAAGACTTGAGCGAGGCCAGTGTCTTGTTGCACTGCGGACACGTGAATCCGCCCAGGCTCACCGCCAGCTCCTGGGGCCCGTCGGGCGCGGGTTCGAGTCCGCCGTGGCTGGCCCCGTCCTTCTCCTGCTTTATGTTAGCCACGACGGACTCACAAAAATCCATTGCATTAATCTCATCGCTGTCTTCGCCGTCAGACTGCATGCCGCTGTTCATGTTCTGCGCTATCTGCGCGTTGTGCTCCGCAATGTGTACGCTGGAATGGGTATTTTGTTTATTTATTTACTACTACCAAAAAATATAATAGGGTAATTTCACATTTTACAGATATCTATGAAAATATATGAAATAGATTTAGAAAAGTAAATTGTATTTCGTAACTCAGTATGGATGGTGTGGGATAATGTTTTCGTTCATAATTTTTATAATAAAAATCTTAAAAAATACGCTTACTTCAAAACGTGATGTGATGGGTCGTGACGTTGTTTGGCAAGAATTAAAGACAAACATACGTGATCTATGGTGTTTGTCACTGTAGTTTGTTTCGTTTCTATAGTAACCATACGTTTTCATACATTCTAAATAATAATAATACTTACATTAAAATGATCTTCACAACAAAACAGAGTGGAATAAGAAGAAAGTACTTCATTTTTATTCTCGTTTCATCTCATCGCACGACACCACTCCTGTCTTAAGGGAGCACTCTTAGGCACAATTATAAATAGTTTATTGGGAGTTTTCAGGGAAGAGTTTTTACATTTGGGTACCATACAATATTTACAATACTTTTTCCCAGATATTATGGATGAAATATAAAAAAGCCGGCTTGTTTTGTAAAAAAACGAATGAATGTCTAAATATGCGAACGTGCTGTCACGTGGTAAAAGTCAGATTGACATGAAAACTGCCAAATTACGTCACTTGCGAAAATAAGCGTATTGGCGGGAGTTTAAAATCGCGAATTTCAAAATCATTTTTTAATGTTAATATACATATTAAAAAAAAATATTTTTCATAAACTTATTTTCTAAATCAAAGTTAAGATTTTCCTATTTAAAAAAAAAAAAAGTGAAATTACCCTATTCAGATAACTAAGATATAATATTAACAGGCAACGAATACAATATATGATGGAAATAAATACTACCATAAAGTATTACCTGAAAAATTTGGTGTTGGTGAATTGCACGCCACACATGGGACACGTATACTCATTCTTGGGCTTCACGTTAAAGTCTATGTGCATCCTGTTGTGCTTCTTCGTCTCGGCCAGGTTCTTGAGCATCACGTTGCAGTGTATGCACTTGGCCGGGCACTTTGTGAACACGATGGGCTCCGTAAAGTTCACGTTCATGGGGATGATGGGCGGGTCGCTCTTCACCGGCGCGGCCAGGGCCTTGCTGTACTTGTTGTGCTTGCTGTTCTTGTGGTACGTGAGCGACTTCTCAAACTGAAAAGCCTTGTCGCACATGTCGCACTTGAACTCGCTGAGCGACGCCTCCAGGGCGTGGATGATGTCGATGGTGTAGTTGTGGTGGGACTTCAGGTGGACGCGGAGGTTGCCCTTGTATCTGGAAGTTGAGCCCGTGCCGATTAGAAAATTTTTCATTTATTTTTGAATATCAGACAGTTTATAGCCAACAATTCGACTGATGACAGTTCAGACCAAGGACATAGCACTCATGATAAAACGATACCTCGCATACCACACTTTTGTCAAAATCAAGTTTTTTTGTGTATTTGTCTTTGAAATGTGTGGATATGTAATCTGGCAAAAGCTTGTAGCTTAAAAAAAATTATCTGTGTCTCTTATTCCATTCAAATAATTTCTCATATTCTATTTATTGTAAAGATATTGTAGATATTATGCAGTTTTTTGCCTCCCCTGTAAAATCTGCATTAAGTGGCTTACAAGGTATTATTTTATCATGAGCGATAGTCTAAAAAAGTATTTCCCGAGCTTGATATATGTATATTTACATGTTATTTCTTAATTTTCAATTTATGTTTTTAATTTTCAGGTTATTTTTTTATAATATACAGATTACATACAGGTCTCTTCTTTAACCCACATAAATATAATTACGATACATTTCCTTGCTCAGCTATTTTTAGCTGCTCCGTTGCACCTTTGTTGGGGTTTATACTTCAACAGGTGATTAAAATAGCAGTACATATTAAGAATACAGGTGATGAACTATAAACACAACTGTGCATTATATTTATAATTTAAAATAAAATGAATACAAAATATTCTCAAGCTTAAAATTCCATATAAAACACATGAAGACACCCGGGTACTTCTTCAGTCATACGAGGGTTAATTTTCTCTTGACATAAGTGTTAAGGCGGTACATTCACTGCGAATGCATATTTCGGCATTTTTTACGAAAATGTGGGTTTTTATTATTCATTTATATCAGAATTTATATGATAGATTGCAATTTTTTTAAGGCGATAACTTAGATAGAACCTTTGTTCTTATATAAAAGTAATAAATTGAACATTATTTGTAAATTCTAGACTTAAAACATTTAAAATTCTAATAATAGTACGCGAGCATGACTTGCGTTCCCACATATTTTAAACGTCGGTACTCCGTGTGGTTGTCTCGTTTCCTCGCAACCTTTCTGTCTTTCAATGACATGTAAATATACGCTCGTGCAAAGTTTATCTGATATGACGTTTGTTCATGTCTCGATCTCGTACTGAAGTAGCATGATCTATCGATGCATATCGCCTCTTTTGACAGCTTGAAAATTGTATGAACCGCCTTAAAGCTAGTAGAAACCCAATAAGGAAATCTTAAACCAATATATGTATTCTATGATTCGACCTTGAAATCCGATAGATGTACAGCTTCTGTGGTCCCGGTGAATAAAAAATTTAAGACAAATTGGAAAATATGCTAGATGTTAAATATGAGAGATGTTGTGTAGAGGAATAAAGATATGAGAACAGATAGCAAGGTACGCATTTATAAGACCTGTATGCGACCTATCCTCGCATATGGTATTGAAGCGAGGGCGGACACCGTCAAGACAAAGAGCATGCTAAGAACGACTGAAATGAGAACTCTGCGTCCTATGCTGGGAAGACTGCACAATCGCGTGAGGAATACAGTAATCCGGGAAGTCTGCGAGGTTCAAGATGTGGTCAGATGGGGGCGACGATACTGGTACCAACACGTACAGAGAATGAGTACAAGATAACACACATAGCTCTGCGTGGCGTGCCAGATGGACCGCTCCCACAAGACAAACCTCCGAAGCGTTGGAGAGATAGCTGGAATTCAGCACCACAAGAGGAAACTCCTGCACAAACAGACTCTTGAGTCTAAACAAAGTTGAAGCAGAAGGAAAATATGCATCATCTTTATATTATTGGCGTTCTTAAAGTACTGCAATAAAGTTTTTGGAAAAATTATAACGCTATTACCAAATTTGTTATCTAAGTTATGGTCCAATCTGGTGAGGACTAGTTTACGCTTGTGACAAAATCACTAAGCCCCGCTTTATTACATTATCTGAATTCAGTCTTCTGGGGTAAAATGATGCAAGCATATTACATAAACTTGAAATATAAAAAAAATTATATTTATAAACTCACTTGAACTTCTTGTTACAGTCTTGGCACTCGTATTCCGTTCCATCGAATGATATCTTCGTTTTAGGGGTCCCCTTGGGCTCGTTAATGTTGGCCATGTGCGCCGCCAGGTGCATCACCAGCTGCATCTGGTCCGAGAAGGTTTTGTCGCACTCCCGGCACTTGAGCGCGCCGCCCTCGTCGACCGAGGCGGCCTCCTGCTTCGGTTGCGCAGGTTCCGCAGCCCCGGTTTTCTTTTTCACCTGCTCCATCGGATAATGCGTCTTTTTAATGTGCCTGTAGAGGCCGTTCTTCTGCGAGTAAGTGATGTTGCAAGTGATGCATTTGATGGTGCCCCCGCCCCTGCGCCTGATGCACAGCTGCAGGTGCTTGAACATGGAGGTGTGCGTGGAGAATCTCGCCGTGCAGATGGAGCATTCCGCCGCAAATGCGGATTTGGCCGCCTCCGAAAGCGGCAAGTCTTCCTTGCTCTGCGTGCTTTGCGGTTCATCCGGGAATTCCTTGGCAATCTCTCCGCAGACGGACCTGTAGAGATGACGCGTGACATACAAATGTTTTTTGAACAGTTTTCCGCACACCGGACATTTTAAATTACTTTTAGGATTTAAAGCCGACGCTGAGAAGGCGGGTTTTTCTGTTTTGATGGTTTCTGCCGGACCACTGCAAGTGAGAAGGTGTCGGTTGAGCATGATGTTGAATTTGAACTGCTTCCCACAGAGGTGACAATCAAACAAATCTTTGCATTTGACATCTTGCGAAGATTCCCCGTGATTAGAAACTTTCTCGGGTAGTATTTCTTCCGCTTCTTCCTCTTCGAAATCGATTTCATCTTCAGAAATTGGATGCTGACTGGAGTGGATCTTGAGGGATTTAGCATTTAAGAATGTTTTGTCGCACTTTACGCATTCAAAGCGAGCAGACTCATTTATTAGCGGGCTATTACTCCCGGAATCGGAAGACTTAGCCAAGTGCTTATTATAAGGAGCAGGTTGGGAAGAAACTCCCTCATACGACAGCGGATCCTGAACATCGACGCTGTAACTCTCTTCCAGAAGACCTCCGGCGTTGGCGTAGGCTCTTTCCGGTGATGGGCCATTCTTTTGCCTCTTTGATTTCTGATTTTTTTCTTTTTTCGAAGTGGAGACGTCAGTGCGGTTGGAAAACCCTGAATCTGAGTTTCTACGACCGTATGAAGATATTTCAGCACCACCTAGAACAAGTGATTGAAAAAAAATTTTTTTTTAAAGTTTAAAAAATTTAAATGATATTTCAGGCGTATTCTAGTGTAATGCTAATAATTTGGAAAAATATCTTTACACATATAAAGGATATTACTAAAAAACTCCAATTATAAAAATAGATATCTCATTAGTGACATCTGTGGTTAATTAAGGGGAATGAAAAAGCTTTGGATGCCGGTCACGCTAATGATTATTGCAACACACATATGAAACAGGTTGTAAAATTTTAATATTTACAACTTCCAAAAATTTGATAGATGTGGTATTCTATGATGGGTGGAATGGTGAACGTTACAGTGTAAAGTGATCACTTAAGCCAGCTGTACGTAAGCCCTATGAACACCCAAAGACTTCCATACCTACTTTCCCATAAAAAATATAATTTTGTTTCTGTGAGACATCTACAATATATCTTGATGATTTATTTCTGTAATTTAACCCATCAAGCAACTCTTTTTTAACTTTAAATGAAATAACATATCTTGATTTTTACTAAGCATGAAATTCACCATTTTATGTATCATACACTTCAAAAGTGAAACCTCAAGATGTGAACAAAATGTTCAGCCGACTAATTAATGTCTGAAGGGGTTTTCCGAAGCAGGATTCTCCTACACCTTTGACCAGATTGTATACGTTAATTTTAATTGATTAATATTCTTATTTTAATATACGAGTATATATATAGATATATCTTCATAATATGTATGCATTGAATTTGTTTGTAATGTACATATTATTGAATAAATAAATTGAAATTGAAAAAAAAAATGGCTAATCCTAACCGTTTAAAATGCTAAGGATTGTGTGCGCCAAGTAATCCCGATCAATAGAAGGATAGTTGTAAAATCATAGTTGATTAATATCAGATTATGATATCATGATTAATGTCAGCCTAATCAAAACGCAGTTTGTTCTGTGACGAAGGGTTCAGATGCCACCAATGGGTAATCCCATTTGTTTTTATTATGCATGTCGAATGTCGTCTTTGTCAAGGGAAAGATGAGTCACAAAGTCACAAACTCGGCTAGTACTTTTCATATTAAACTTTTTTGTTATGATGGCTATAAAAGCAAAGGCACCAATATCCAAACAAATAAACAAATGTTTTGAATGTAGTCACCATGGATAACTAATTTAGAATGTACTGAATTTGAGATTTTATAGGAAACAAGCGGACCCATTTGGATGACGTCCGAACGTTGGCTTTTCGTTTGACCATCCAGGGACCCACTCGAATGCGCACAAAATTTTTCATTAAAATCGGCCCAGTCGTTTAGGAATTCAGTGACATACGCATGTACAGAAGAATTATATAAAGATATAGCTCCCGTCCCTTCCAAAATCGTGTTTCAAAATCACTATTAAAAATACCATTTATACACTTCAGCCAATCAACCCCCAAGAATTTGTCACTCGACAAAATGGCCGCTTCATATTAAAGTGAGAGTAGATGTCGATTTTAGACTGAATCGTAGCAAAGATAGCAATATACAATTATGTAAATAGCAAAAGCAGCAATGTCCACTATTTGGTAGCAAACACGGCAATATCCACATTTAAAAGTTAAATATTCATTTATACACGTATGTAAAAGCAAAACTGAGGTGGCAATTGTTTTAAAAATTTATTTCCGATAAAATGTATGTTTGAGATTTCGGAAAAATTTCCTTGAGATTTTTGCTGCCTTTGCTTTTATACCCCTCATGTTATTACAAGGAAATAAATCTATGAAATCACATCGCATTTTGTCAGTACCAGAATACTTTTTGTGTTAAATTTTTACCATTGTACCCAACCGTACCCCATTGTTCCAACAAAAAGTTTAAAATTCTGAAAAGTTTATCGGTGAACTTCCAACAGAAAATGAAGCATGAAATAAGAATATGCTCATGTCAAAAATCTCAACTCTTATAGTCACTTTTTAGCTCCATTTCATTTCTGTAATAATTTAAACAATCTCTAAAACATCGGTTGACAAATTATTTTAACAGATACATTACTTCTCACACAGGACAGTCGAGTAAAATTAAATGTTTTTGTTTTACAAGTACTTGCATTCTGTACTCATTATATAAACAATAACAAACCTGAAATGTGTCAAAAAATAATTAACAAAAATTAACAATAAATTACTATTTTCCGTATTAGATTAATGCTTCTTTGACGAAATATTTCCGCGGCGCATGATAATATTATGATCTGTAATATTATGAGTTGTTGGCAAAGTTACTTTTGACACACTTCAGAACGTAAATAAATATTAATTACCTGAAGTATTCAACAGCGATTTCCGAAGTTCTGTATCTGATCGTTCGCATTGTTGTTTAAAAATATATGCCGAACTCAATTTCTCAATACACTCCCCACATATTTTATCTGGCAAACCATCTCCTTCGTAAATCTAAAATCGAAACAAGACACAATATAAAAAAATACGCAACTCAAGTGACGAGTTTTTAACCATTCTAGGAAATATCATCACAGTTACCTTTATTTCGGAACAAGCCATGGCCATTTTTGATAGCTGAATAGAATTATCAACAGCAAATATCGAGTAAAAGTCGCCGAGCTTGAGACATAAGCGGCATTTACTAAGCTTGAGAACGAGAGACATTTTTGTTGCGTTGAAGACCTATTTAACGACAAAAGACTGCACATTATACGCTTTCTAAAAGTATTTTAGCATACGCTATTATTAAAAACTATTATTATAAACTCAACTGCACATTTCAAAAGAAATTAAATGCAAAATGCAGCGGGAGAAATTCCGTAGGTGAATCGGCACAGAATCTCGCCATTTTACATTTACCCAACTTCAACATCGTTCGGCCAATGGCTGATTGGTTGATTTGAAAGGTGGGCAGTCGTTGATCGATCTTTTATCTATTGACGACGATGCCCGTCTCCCACTGTCTCGAGATGTTATCTGTCGGCATGTGTGTGTAACTAGTTCTAGTTAAAATCTTTTTTTAGAAATAAATTAATTCATATTACTTCTTTGTTGACAAAGTAATTATGAGAAAGCGGGAGAAGTCAATTTTCAACTAAATACTTAATAAAAATGAGAATAAATTATGAGACTGCAATAAGAATTTATAAAACAAGGACCACGGATAGAGGCTGTGGTTTTATAAAATAATGTTCCATTATATGATACGTACTAATAATGCAATTTTTAATTTAAACACTTCTTCTTCTTCTTCTTTAGCCTTTTTCTCTCCACTGCTGGATGTAGGCCTCTTCCATTTTCTTCCACTCATCTCTATTTCTCCCCCTTCGAATCCAGGTTCTTCGTGCTTGCTGGAGCATGTCATCAGACCACCTTTTGGGAGATCTTTTTGTCCAGGGCCTCCACTGTAGGATTCTGGGTGCACATCTAGTATCCTCCTGTCGAGCCATATGTCCAACTCACTGCCATTTTAGTTTTTCAATACGGTCCATAATATCGGCAACTTTTGTTCGGCGTTTTATTTCTTCATTTCTGATTTTATCTCGAAGGCTTACGCCGTCAAACACTGGACGTCATCAATTTTTCATGAGAACTTCTTCGCGATCATTTCCATAGCGTCATATTTTGTTTCAAGTAAACCATTTTAATTTAGTAGCTTGTTGGTCTTGTGCTTAGGACTCTCGCCTCGTGATCCAAAGGTCGCAGGTTTGAACCTCACTCCAGACGAGCAAGTTAGTCCTATTTTCACAGCACAAGCGTTTAGCTTAGTTTGAAAATTGTAAGAATATTTATGTAATACGTATTCCGTGTTCGCATCTCTATTTCAAAAAAAAATTCTTCATAGTAAGAGGGGTTAGAAGTAAATTATTTGTATTATTTTAAAATAAAAGGCGTTAAACGCTTAATACGACTTTAACAACCTATAACCTTTCATGTAATAAAAGATTATAATATTTGATTATATCAGTAATCTAAGTTTCACTGACTAGTGTATAGATAGATGTTTATGTTTGGGTAATAATTATAAAAACACAATCTAAATGCTGTGGCTTAGAAATTCAATTTCAATTTAGGAACTGCTTACACAAAAATATGATATTTCAATATAAAACAAAAATGACATATATATTAATACTCTTACTATTTTCAAACTATGCTAAGCGTTTTTTGATTTCTTTTATCTTATGTCGTCGATCAGAGTGCAGGGTTACTCTGAATACCTTATTTTTCCATTGTCCAGATCCAGATCGGGATTCTATGAGGGAAAACCTGAGGAGACTCCATATCCCCAAACGCGGGCAGAGTATGTTAGTATAGGTTGAATTACGGCCTTGTATAAGTCAAGCTCGTTACGCTATGAAAAAATGACTATTTTATTAATTTCCCGGGACGAAGCTCGAATCTCCGAGACCAACAAGCATGTCTTATTGAAAATAAGAGATTTAGGCATAATTTCAAACTAAACATTGCGCATTAAATAATTGCCTGGATCCCTTGATAAGTATTATGGAACAAGAAAGAATTGTTTTTATAGATTTGAAAATCATTGCAGCTTTGTAAGAAAATAAGACGAAAGCCTACCATTTAATACTTTTTGCTCGCATCTTCTCTAAATTGTGTAAATGGGTAGGTACCTTCATTTCACAGCCTACCCTGCCTATCCATTCTTTGGAAACCACAGAAAATCAAGAGAAACAAATGAGAATCGAATTATTGTCTATGAATTCAAATAAAATAAAATACAGATGACAGCGAAGACCTAAACACGCGAATGTTCAACATTCGAGAAAACTGTTTACAATCTGTAGTCATTTTAAACAATAATGTTAATTTTATGTCTGTATTAAATTACTACCCAAAGAGTTAAAGTTATCTTACCACTCTTGTAAAATAATTGAAAAATGACAGAAGTGCAGTTATATTTTGTTTTACCGAATGGAGCTGATACCGAAGATGACTGTGACGTTGAGATGCAACAGGCGTATAATGTAATGTCCACAACTCTTACCATGTATACTCAGAGTCTACATCCGCCTTTTACTCATATTTATAATTCAACCGTCTTAAATTTTAGCAATGTGAGCAGCATAGATCTAGCGGTATTGCAGCCGAGTGGATAACTGAGGACCAGTGCGTTAGCAAAGCAAACCTAACAAAACGAGATGTGTTTGTGCTTCAAGATTTTAAAGGAGCCTTATTTAACAAGCTGCTCAAAACAAAAGCAGTGTACGTACAAAGATCAAATAATGTTCCATATGAGATTGTTCAGTTTATTTCTCCAGCTTTATTTTTGTATGTTTACAACACAAAATAGTTAACATAAGACTCATTTTCAGTTTTATGATGATATAAAAAAGATTGTTTACTTAATTTTAGGCGTACTAAATTGGTCTTAATTTAATTAAGTAGTTTTTTTTACCATTGTTCACCTCAAATTAACCTGTTGTTTTTTCAGTTTGTGGTTATTAGAAATTAATTTTTATATCATGTAAATTTCTATCACGGAATAGGGATATTTCCCTTTTTTCTAATAGAATAATCTTTACTTTAATCTAGAAAATATGTCTACAAATTTTTTTTTTCTTCTATATGTTAAGAGTAGTAATGCAACGAATACGAATATTCATATTCGCCGAATAGTAGATATTTACCACATATTCGTATTCGCCAAATATCATTATGAATATTAAAAACAAACTATTTATAACTGAACGCAATGCAAATTATGGTTTGGCTGTGCACCATGTATCCGAATATACCTACGCACTATTATCGGAGATTTCCCTAACATGAATGAATGGATTTGTTGAGTTCTCAAGTTGTCCAATTGTTACTTGTTTCACGGCATAACATGAGTTCTTTCATCTAGTTTCGTGGCTCATTTCATGTAGTTTTTGTTTTGTAATACGTATTGTTCTTTCTATTTTATTTCCATTGTGTGTAAAAGTGTTAACTCTTATAATGCCTGAGAAGTTGTGCTTTTTGAACAAAAATTGTCCGCCCTAAATTTTATTATTAAAGCTCTTAGTAAAAACGAACAGTGGTATATTATTTATTACCTTGTTGAATTATTCGTATTCGCCGAATAGTAGGTTTGATATTTGTATTCGTGAAAGTAGTATTCGTTGTATCACTAAGTAAGAGTATAAAAATGATTTTGAAATTCAAAATTTACAATTCCTGTCAAGAGACTTCATTGCGCATGTATGCGTCACAATTCACATGGTTAATTTTATTTCATTTGTTTTTTTACAAAACAATATCTGTTTTGTTGTGTATTGGTGCATAATGCCTGGGAGACAGGGTTACAAGGATTGTATCGTACCCAGATGTACAAATACTATGGCACAACACCAAACAAAGCAAGCATTCTTTCAAACACTGGCGAATTGATACATCACGACCAATCATATCACATTTTAATAGTCTTATTTTTAATAATTTTTACAATAAAAATTATGAATGAAAACATTACCCCACATTATCCATACTGATTCACAGAATATAATTAATATTTCTGAATCTATTTCATATATTTTCATTAGTGTTTGTAATATGTATGTGAAATTTCCCTATTGAGTAATTGGGTGCCTGTTTATTTAAAATTAAAAACCCGTGTTTCAATTCCGTTTTCTTTATTTTTGTTTATAGAATACGTGCTCCAGCGTATCACATACTTTATTCATCTGTTAAATGAAAATTCCTGTATGTTAAAGAGATCATTAAATTATTTGTAAATTATTTCCTCTTGTATAGTATTGTGGGAGCGAGATGCCTATCCTGCTGTCTCACGGAAGGCTCCCAGATCCCCCCGGGGCCCCATCCCGTGTACACAGTAGCCATGAGGGGGCTCATCATTACGACTACTGGGCTCAACAAAGAACAGAAGGTGGGTTAATCTATGTCTATTAGCACACTTCAATTAAAAAACTAAAAAAATATTAATTAATTTTAAATAATATTATAAACAATGTTTGCTCAACCACAAAATTAAACTTATAGGTTTTGTTAACCTGTTGCTTATACCGCACGACACGCGTTAACTGTAATATGATTATGGCGTTTCATACTATAATACATAAACCACCAATCTAGGCCACGCACACATGAACGTGGCGAGAATGCCGCGTAAACAAATCGAGGACAGCAGGGTCTTCACGAGTCTATACAGGTCATTGCACCGTCAGCAATCCACATATACAGCTAGACTTCAATAAAGTTCTTTGTTCGCAAAACACA
>JADDOH010004548.1:0-173816 GCA_016648135.1 Agrypnia vestita
TTACTGATAAAATGTTCACCAAGATTTCGTTAAAATAATTTGTGTTGTAGTTTATACTATATGTGTAGGTAGTTTTGCAAGTGAAGTCCTTCAAAAATCGGGAATGCTGTTAATAATATACTTTAATTTTAATTGCCATTTATATTGGAAGGACAGTTTGTATATGATGTAGGACATATACATTTTTATTATTTAAGGTTATTATTTCTCAGATGTAGGGCATATACATTTTTATTATTTAAGGGTATTATTTCTCAGTGGAATCGGGAAAAATACCTATACCTATTTTGTTTTCGGAAGTTGCGAGATCAGCCGCGTGGTTTTTTTTTAGTAATTAGATTTGTGAAATTTGATAGCGCATTTCTCTCTGTAATAAGTTTGTAACATTAGGACATCGCGGAACCTAGTAGCGTTAATACGTCTGTAGATATTGAGTGTCGATAGGGGGTATTTGGCACTTACAAGTAATCGTTTATAACAGTAGTTTTTGAAGACATCTATTTTTTTAGTTGATATAAATTATGATATAGTATTCAATGGATTAAGTGACATAGACGTAGTAGTTATCGAGGGATAAATTAGATTAATTGTTATTGGTAGCTACCGTGATGATGTAGAAGACGTTTATTAATCATATAAGATAAACAATGTTATTTAAAATGTTGACGCTGTAATATTAAAAATCTGTTAACGCGTAAGGATAAAAATATGTCCCTCTTAATTATAGATTACTTCGAGAGAAGAACGAAATTACGGCGGCTAATAGATATGAATAAGGCCAGACCTTTTTTTTTATTTTGTACCGTATAAAGGAACGGAGAAAGGTCATTTATGATTGCACTTATGACAGGAGTAAAAACGATAAATATAACAATACGGATCTCTCAGTGGGTCAGTAAACTAAGGGACCAATATTGTGCAATAAGTACCCCATTGCACAGTATACTGTGCCCATTGTTAGTAATTAGGGTAGGTCGGTAAAGTACAACTTAAAATAAAATATTTAGGTCAAGTTTATGGTCGGTAACAAAAATGAGTTTAGGGTATGTTCTAATGTTGGTTATTCATTGAAAATTACGTGTAATTTTTACTGTTTTTTTTGTCTACATCAGTAATAACGGTAGTCGTTCAGGAAGTAGGAAGGAAAGGTTCATGGTACTTTTGTTTTTTCTCTCCCGTTATTGTGTATTTACATAGATGGTATGCGTTTTAAGGCACTTTCGCTTTAACCAATTTTTTTTTGTAGATTTTAAAGTCGGAACGGTCGAGGGATATAATTGTTATCGTTTCGTTCTTGGGTTGTGTGATGTTATGATTTTCGTGAAGTAACGTGTTTTTTTTGTGTTCTGTAATGTAAGGTTATTTTTTTTATAGTTTTGAATGAACGTGTATAAGACCCGCTCATCTGGCATATAGTACGTAGTTGTTGAGTGTTTTGTTATTCGCGAATAAATTTTTCTGTCAAGTTACGTAGATTTTTTTTCTCGTTTGAATTTATCAAAATGGGGGTAATGTTTTTTTCTCTTTTTCGGAATTTTTGTGTACTGAACTATACAGTAGACGGGGAAATTTGTTTGTTCCGATGTCATAAATGCGTTGACACGGAAATGACGGTGTTGCATAATAGCTTATGATGAATTGAAGATGAATTGAAGAGGGATCTCGACTGGTCAGGGCGACAGTCACCCACGGAAGCCACCCATGCAGGGGTCGGCGAAAGACGGTTCTAGTGTGTTGGCAATGGAGCTGACTTGGAATCCACGAGAAGGAAGGGTATATGGAAAACGAAGGGGAATAGCGGATGTAGCGATATACGGAAGAACGGTATAGTCAGGTACACATCGGTTCCGAAATGTGGGTAAAATCAGTAGAAGGGGGTACGTGGAGAGCCGATCGCAAAACGGGATGACAAGATGGATCAGACCCCAATGTGGATATTTTCATAGTTTTCACGTACGCGAGGTTACTTTTATTTTTCGAATTTAGATTTTTAGGATCCCGAGTAATTTAGTTAATTACCTAAGTTGAGATTATTTTAATTTTTATTACCTTCCCTAAGTACCTAACATAATTTCGTCGAGGGGAAAATATAAATAAGAGGACGCGGGTTAATTAGAATATGTCGCGTTTTACACAACTTGAAGAGGGGGCGAGTGATGTATTCCTATCAATTTTATTGTGAAAAACGCGTCAAATTCGTTCTCTCTCTTCGGGGTGGTCGCGTTTTTTTTTTCGTAAGATTTCAGAGCCAAGGGTAATTCTGCGAATGTTTAAATTTTGTCGTAAGAACACCCTCATGGTCGTAGCTGCACATGTTAGAAAGCCATAAATTTCTAAGGAGACGGGGTACATGATTTTTACCAAATTTTCTCCGAATCCGTGCTAAGGAAGCTATTAGTTTCTAAAACCAACATTTAACATTGTTCGCCAGTCCGTTCAATTATTGTAGAAAAATCTCGCCTTGCTTCCGTATATTCTTGAACGGTAATAAATTATATAGCCCCTAACCGGGGTGGTCCAAAAGCCATCTGTGCCTTGACGCTCATTCCATCTATTGTTTGTTAATATTAGACTAATTATTAATAACAAGATATATATAAGAGCAGCAGATAAAAAAAGTTAGCTGGATTGCGATATTTTAATATATAATTATAGGTAGATATAGGTAGACGATGATTAGGATTCTTTTATCAATTTTAAATGTAAATAATTATAAAATTTTCAATTGTATGTATGTCAAATGCAATCTAGTTGTAGTAATATTATATTTGCTAGTGATTATGTCATAGTTCGGTTGACCACCGAAAATAAGTTTAAAAATAAGGTATGCTAAGATATATTTTATCGTATAGATTTAGATAATTGTATAGTTAATTGAATAGTGTATATGTACTTGTCTGTTAGGTATATTAATAATAATTTGATGTTGTATGTTAATAAATTAATTGTTAATGTAATTAATTGTATCTAAAAATTATTTATAAGTGGTATTAATTTTAAGATTTTTATTTCTTGTTAGTAAAGATTAGTTAAGTAAAATAATATTAGGAGGCGTGGCCGAATATTAGGCCTAACGAATAAGATTAAGTGTTGGACAGGAGGGTAGTGGCCAAAAACGTTGAAGGGAAACTGAAATGTATAAAAACCCTGCGTGGCCACTCCCACAGGCAGTTGGGACTTGGAGCTAGTTGTGAGGAGTTCGTTGGAACAGCAGTTGGGACTTGGAAAGAGTTGGGAGTAGATCGTTGGAAGAGCAGTTGGGACTTGGAAGTTTAGAAGTGAGTAGTGAGTGTTAAAAGTCGTGCGAGAAGGTCGGCCGGCAGTGAGAGATGACTGTCGGCCGACCATCAATTAAGTGAACCGCGGAAGGAGCGCCGAGAGAAAGAGAAACGAGAAGAAGAGAGACGGGAACCCGACTGGTCAGAGCGACAGTCGGGAGGACTACGCCGAGGAGCCCCAGCAGAGGACGAAGACTCTCTGGAGAGCCGGGTGGTCTAAGGTAATCTTGACTGTCAAGGTGACAGTCAAGGAGGCTGAGGAGAACGTCTGGAGTCCACCAACAGCGGCGTCAGGTGGATTGATGTAGCCTGACGTGGCCGCTGTTACGGACGAGGAAGAAGAGGACGAGGGCGGGGCCGAAGACCATTGGAGATGGTCAGCTGGTTATCAGGGCGATAACCAGCCCGCCGCCAGCGCAGAAGGAGACCAGCGTGAGATGGGCCTCACGCCATGCGTCGAGGGAATCGTCGCTCCGTGATGCGTACAGCGTCGCGTCGCCGGACCAGGACGTCGCCACGTTCAAGACGATAGAAAGGTAGAATTAACGTTAGATAATAAGGTTAGATTTAACGATGAATTTCCAATTTCAATTATGTAAATATATGTACGATTCAAACTCGAATGTTTTCATTTAAATTTTCCCACCACCACTCCCTTAGTGATCATCGCTCCCCAAATTGTTTGATAGCACGTCAGAGCGGCGATCGTAGCCGGGGATCTGCCCTCTGAAAAGTGGGAAATGACCACGAGTGCGTATCAGGGTCATCCATAAATTACGTCACACGAATTTAATGATTTTTGGAGCCAACCCCCCCCCTTGTCATAGGTAGTCACATTTTTGTGACCCCGCCTCCTCTGGTGTGACGTCACATATTTTGCAATTTAAAATTTATAAATTACCAAATTAAAACGGCAATTAAGCATTTTAGAAATATTACATATTCTTACATTCTGGCGTTTGATTAATCAATGCAGGTGGTGGTAAAAACCCCTCCCATAATATTTTATAGGTTTTTGTTAGAGTTGAGCTTTATTACTTTAGATTTATACATATGACGTCACGAATCTTATGACTCGTCCCCCTCTTGTCACACTTTATTGACACTCTCCCCCCTCTTACAGTGTGACTTAATTTATGGATGGCCTCTAACTAATTTGCTCAAAATCATTAATTTTGTCCATCGGTGTGACCTTGCAAGCGAAGGCTGCTCGTCATCCTCAAGAGATCCCCAGGCGCCCTCTTTGCCCAAAGACCGACCAGCGGGCCGTTTAAGAGGGAGCCCCTCGTAAACCGGCCGGGGTGGGGCCGATCGTAAAACTACCCTTAAAAATGGAAGAAGCGCGAGCGGCCGCGGAATCACACACCTGCTTTGGTTTACGCCCCATAAAGCCGGGTGTGCACTGCTCGATGTGTAATTGCGGTGGGATACCTGCTTAAGGAGGGCCCCGCGGGACGGACCTACCTCCGAAAGCCCAACTTACCGTGTGGGCTAAATTATAGATGTCTCTATTTTAAAGTATTTTACACAATGTAAGTTCACCGATCCGCCCGTGATCGACCTAACATCTATCGAAAACCAAATTAATTAATCAATTAGAAAGACATGCAGAAAAAATATTTGGCTGCTACCGGGATTTGAACC
Organism: Agrypnia vestita; assembly: GCA_016648135.1. NCBI lineage: Eukaryota > Metazoa > Arthropoda > Insecta > Trichoptera > Phryganeidae > Agrypnia > Agrypnia vestita. The sequence continues at coordinate 4,923 of JADDOH010004548.1, forward strand.
ACGGACCTCCTCCTATCCGGGGCAGGCGCGTTATTTAATTACGCTATAGCGGCCTTGTATATATCCGCGAATGGCGTAATTGGATAATTCGCCTGTCCCGGATGCGAGGAGATCCGCGGTTCGAATCCCGGTAGTAGCCAAATATTTTTTCGTGGTTTTGATTTTTCTGTAAGTCTTTCTAATTGATTAATTAATTCGGCTTTAAATTTCGCAGAACTTTGTTTTGAAAAAATTGTAACTTCACAATAGAATGTGTTCTTGAATATAATAACATCTATCAAATTTGGAAAACTGCCAAAAGTTGTAAGTTGTAAATTTAAGCCAGCCTATGACAGATCGTAAGCTCTGTAGACGCCCAAAAAAGACTTTCATAGATACATACTTTCCCATATAAATAGCTGAGGACCTCTGAGGACCCCTGAGGACAAAATCCAGTAATTGTGTTCTTAAAAATTTGAACACAATCAAAACACATTTTAATTATTTTGAAACTAGTCTTTAAAATACGTCATAGGACACCAAAAGTTCTATATATTCTAAATTATTCAATACTTCGATCCAATACCGCGATGTACGAGTAATAAAACATATTCCCTTAAATATATACTCTAAAATATACTCTATAAATATATCTCAAATATATACTCTTCATTCCCAAAGCAATATTGACATATTTTCAGACTGTAAGCCGAATTCTTCTGTGTCAACTTTTCTGGGATATTCTATCTTGTATCTCTGACATCTCTGGCCGACGTTTCCGATCCAATCGCAGCGTCCATCATGCAAACTCGGCCACAAAATCGACATTGGCCAAGTATTTTCTGGATTTCGGGCCACTATTTTGCATTTGAGCCGAAGATCCTAGGAAAGCCCAAGAGTCATCATGTAATTCTGGTCAACTAGGTACTCGAGGTATATAAAAACTCGGTGAATACTAATAGGGATGATGGTCTTAAATGAAAAACCTCACGCTATCCAGCGCTGCAGAATCAATGGAATCGAAGATACTTATCCGTAGTAGATGGAATGGTGACATAACGCCATAAAAAACTCATGACAACATCTGTCTCCGACACGGTATTACCACAAAATACAAAACACATACAGACCCAGTTTTCGACACGGTATTGCAAGCCAGTACTTAACCTAACGCAAACTAGGACACATCCTGCTTTCAGCACGGTATTGCAAACTAAAACATAACCTGAACATCAACACTTACTCGTCACATCAGCCCTGATGATGGACCCTGCAATGGGATCCAAAACTTCGGCTGAGAGGTCATATATACAGGCCATACAGGCAATATCCCAAAAAACTACATACAGAAGATTCTGAACGACCGTAAAAACCCGAGAACATTTTTATTTGTAAACTGAAATTAAAAAAGAAATTTTAATTTTAATGTTCTAATTATTTTCTAAATGTATTATTGTATTTTTCAATCATATTTTGTAATTTTGATGTAGGTATATTATTAGTCAATATTAAAAAAATATTATATTATTAAAAAAAAACTTTTACTTGATATTTTCAATAAATCATTATTTTATGATTTTGCTTAAAACTTAATTTAACAATAATTTGAGTTAGCACTCCTCAAAATATACCAAAAATAGGCCGAATTATAGTAATTTGAAGCGTGACAGGTGAATTTTCCCAGTTTGCTCATGATGTATATTACAGTAGACATTGTCAAGGAAATTAACAGGCCCATAGCCTGAGAATCACGATCCTTAGTTATGAAGCAACCGAGTACGTTAAAGTTTTCCAATTATCAAATACTGACAGTGATGATGCAACGGTGCGATTGGATACAATATTTTGGACAGATATACCTATTGAATTTTCAATTACTTAGCCAGATCTCAATAATTTAAAGAATTTAGATGTGTTAGAATATATTGTGTGTTTAAATTGTTGGGTGTCCATAGGCCTTACTACCTATCGAATGACTTGTTTATGTGATTACTTTACACAATGCAACGCTCACAAGTCTACCCACAATAGACTAGCATATTTACCGAATTTTTGTAAAATGTTTAATAAGCACACATTGTTCAATAAGTGCGTTGTATTTTTACTACGGCTACCTGCGGTTGAAATTTGATTTTTAACATTGTCTCTTCTTCTTTTTTCTCTTATTCCATTTCCCATTTCATTTGGGGTCGGCTCTCCTTATTCTTTTTTTCCACGATTCCCTGTTCTGGGCCATCGCTTCATCCAACTGGGCATTCTTCAGGTCCTTTTCCATACTACTCCACCATGTGGCGCCGGGTCGACCTCTACCTCTTTTCATTTCTTGTATTTTGAGTGTGGAAAGCACTGCATGATCTTTATGCCCCATTACATGACCATACCATCTCAGTCGCGATTCATTCACCTTTTCTGTAACAGGGGCCATTCTAAAACTACCAGTTCAAAATTTATTATACGTATCTGTGAGACGGGCGCTCATCTATCCCTCTTGCACACTTTAGCGGCTCATCACAGTATCGAAACCGATAGACGTTTATAAACAATCCGTGTGGTTTATACAAAGCTTGTTGGTTTTCTCAAGTCAGAAGTATTTAGGTTTTAGCTTCGAGGAGATAAATTCGCGCGTAATCTAAAATGGGCGTCCACAAATCTTGCCAATACGGGAAGAACGTACGCACATCCACATAGCCCGATATGGGTCTTGGCGGACCTCGGCAGGGCATTAGGCGAGCGGGCACGTGTGGCGCTGAGTGCTGGAGGCAGTTTGGCCCTTAACAAGGCTGTTAAGGGACCAGGCGCCGAGTGACGCCTCCTCGATGACGTTTCTTCAGAGGCTTTGTGACGTCAAGCCCAAATAATCGAGATTCAAGACCCAATTTAGCAAGGATCAAGGTATCGAGGCTCATGAGGGAAAGTAAATATGTGATAAAAATATCAAATAATTGAAGACCCCGTGGCAAGAAGTTGTTAACTAACATTCAAGTCATTACCTTTCGACTTTGAAAAATATGTTTTATTGCTAATTCAAGATTAATTTTTATTGATTTACGTCACTAAAATATCAAAAAAGTGTTTACAAAATAAAAAAACAAATTTATGCCCAAAAAAAATTAAAATATACCAAATTTCCCTAAAAAAATGTAGTTAACAACCATTTTTTCGCCTCTGGAACTCATTTTTAATATTAGGTCCTTACATATGAAATTGGCGTTTAGTATGGGAGGAACATAAAGCCGATTTTTTTTATTATAATATATTTATTTAATCAAAGTATGTACCATTGCTATCTATGCACTTTTGCCATCTCATAGGTAGTTCATCGATCCCTTTACTTAAAAAACCATTCGGACGGGAATCAATAAAATCTTTGAAGGCGGTTTGGACTGCCCCATCGGAATTGAATTTTTTCCTTTGCAAGAAGTTATCCAAATTTCGAAAAAAATGGTAATCTGTTGGGGCAAGGTCCGGAGAGTACGGTGGATGTCTTAGACATTCCAATTGAAGCTCCTCTAATTTGGTAGCCGTCTGTTGTGCAGTGTGTGGTCTAGCGTTATCATAAGCAGCAGTGGCCTAGAGCGATTAACCAGCCTCGGTTGTTTAGCAGCTAGCTTTTCCATCATGGTTTGCAGTTGCTGACAATAGACATCTGCCGTAATCGTCTGGCCAGATTTAAGAAAGCTTTAGTGAACGACACCAGCACTAGTCCACCAAACGCTCACAAGTACCTTTTTGGAGTCAATTTTCGCTTGGGGCATGGTTTGGCTGGTTCGGCAGGGTTCAGCCATTGCGATGAGCGCTTCCGATTATCGTACAGGATCCATTTTTCATCACAGGTAATGATTCGATTTAAAATCCCTTCATGATTGTGCCGGTTGAGTAATGCAACGCAGCAGTCAACGCGCGTTTGTTGATTTGCTTCACTCAATTCGTGAGGTACCCACCTTTCAAGCTTTTTCACCTTACCAATTTGCTTCAAGTGGATTAAAACAGTTTTATCACTAACACCGCAGCCTGCAGCTAACTCGGATGTGGTTTGCGATGGATCCGCTTCCACAATAGCCTTCAATTCTTCATTATCAACTTTGGTCTCCGGCCGTCCACGGGGCTTGTTCTGCAGGTCGAAATTTCCAGAACGAAAACGTTGGAACCAAAAACGCACTGTGTTTTCTTTTGCGGCACCGTCGCCATACACATGATTAATCCTTCGAGTCGTTTCTGCAGTACTGGTGCCACGGTGGAACTCGTACTCGTAAATAACGCGATATTTCAAGTTTTTCATTTTGTAAACTGAGTGACGCAAAGAAAAAAATAATTGAGGAAAAAACAAATGAATTATAATTTTTAAAACACAAATACATGAGTAAATAGCTGTATAAATTTGGATTTGGAATTCCTAACCAAAGATAAGATATTTGAGATCAAATTTGCCAGTACGGCAAAACGTCAATTTCATATGTAAGGACCTAATAGAATAACACCTTTTTAAAATTGGTAAAACACGAACATCAAACAATCCTTCAAATGCTGTACGTTTTTACCATCCATTATCCAAAATTACAAAATACCTCGCATGTTAATTAATAATACAAAATAAGGTATGTACCACTTAAAATTATTGAAAAATAATATATAAGTACGTATTATAATAGTGTTCAAATAAAAACAAATGTATGACAGTACTGCCAGAGTAAAATTTATATTAGGTCCTTACATATGAAATTAACGTTTTGCCGTACTGGCAAATTTGATCTCAAATATCTTCTCTTTGGTTAGGAATTCCAAATCCAAATTTATACAACTATTTACTCATGTATTTGTGTTTTGAAAATTATAATTCATTTGTTTTTTCCTCAATTGTTTTTTTCTTTGCGTCACTCAGTTTACAAAATGAAAAACTTGAAATATCGCATTATTTACGAGTACGAGTTCCACCGTGGCACCAGTACTGCAGAAAAGGCTCGAAGTATTAATCATGTGTAAGGCGACGGTGCCGCAAAAGAAAACACAGTGAGTTTTTGGTTCCAACGTTTTCGTTCTGGAAATTTCGACCTGCAGAACAAGCCCCGTGGACGGCCGGAGACCAAAGTTGATAATGAAGAATTGAAGGCTATTGTGGAAGCGGATCCATCGCAAACCACATCCGAGTTAGCTGCAGGCTGCGGTGTTAGTGATAAAACTGTTTTAATCCACTTGAAGCAAATTGGTAAGGTGAAAAAGCTTGAATGGTGGGTACCTCACGAATTGAGTGAAGCAAATCAACAAACGCGCGTTGACTGCTGCGTTGCATTACTCAACCGGCACAATAATGAAGGGATTTTAAATCGAATCATTACCTGTAATAAAAAGTGGATCCTGTACGATAATTAGAAGCGCTCATCGCAATGGCTGAACCCTGCCAAACCAGCCAAACCATGCCCCAAGCGAAAATTGACTCCAAAAAAATTACTTGTGAGCGTTTGGTGGAATAGTGCTGGTGTCGTTCACTACAGCTTTCTTAAATCTGGCCAGACGATGACGGCAGATGTCTATTGTCAGCAACTGCAAACCATGATGGAAAAGATAGCTACTAAACAACCGAGGCTGGTTAATCGCTCTAGGCCACTGCTGCTTCATGATAACGCTAGACCACATACTGCACAACAGACGGTTACCAAATTAGAGGAGGTTCAATTGGAATGTCCAAGACATCCACCGTACTCTCCGGACCTTGCCCCAACAGATTATCATTTTTTTCGAAATTTGGATAACTTCTTGCAAAGGAAAAAATTCAACTCCCCATGGGGCAGTCCAAACCGCCTTCAAAGATTTTATTGATTCCCGTCCGAATGGATTTTTTAGTAAAGGGATCGATGAACTACCTATGAGATGGCAAAAGTGCATAGATAGCAATGGTACATACTTTGATTAAATAAATATATTATAATAAAAAAAAATCGGCTTTATGTTCCTCCCATACTAAACGTCAATTTCATATGTAAGGACCTAATATTAACCATAAATATTCCAATCAAATTAAAAGACGTGTTAATTTCAGAATGATGGCATGAACATGTTCTAATTATTTTTAAGTTCTGAACATATTTATAATGGAAAGAGCACATAATATTAAGTTTAGACGGTTTATTAACTCATTTTTGACAAAAATGTTAGTTAACATCTTTTTGCCATGGGGTTCAATTGTTATGGGTGTAGAGGACTGCCATTAAGGGACATATTAAAGGCAATCCTGGAACCTGAAATTAAAGTAGTCCTTATTTACTTACTAACCATCACGCCGTTTCTCCGTGGGGGTAGACAGAGAGGATGGAGCGTCACACTCTTCTATACTGACATAAAACTCTCGCCTCATCTACATTCATACATCTTCGCATGCAACATCGCCGGTTGTTGAGGCTTCTAACGGGACCATCTTCCAGTATGTGGTTAATCAGGTCATGCCGCGTCTTTCGCGGTCGCCCTCTCTTTCTGGCGCCGTCAATACTTGCATTATATATCTTTCTTACCATTCTTTCCTCATTCATTCTCTCAACATGCCCGAACCATCTGAGCGATCCTGTTTTAATTCTATGAATTATGCTAAGATCAGCATTTTATTAATTCCTAATATCTTCGTTCTTTACTCTATCACAAATGGATTTGCCACACATACGTCTAAAGGATCTCATCTCCACTGCATTCAGTCTAGTATTTGGGTGATATTTCACAAGAAGGTGATTCATTATTTATTATAGTTTTTTATTGGCACTTACTCGGGTAGCTATGATTCTATCGGAAAATTTTTAGAAAAAAAACATGACTGTGGAGATCCTCCGCCGTGAGTGAAATGCAAAATTCTCCGGCGTAAAGGCGTAGAATATTTGATGATTTATTATCTCGATAAAACAAGTACAAAATATACATGAGTATGATTACAAAGACAATGATAGATACTATATAGGGCCATAGCCTTCGGCCACCCGCCGGAGGTATGTAACAGACTGACATGCCCACATAGGAAATGGGCCGCTTTTTATATTATTTCTGAACAAAGGATTCCTGTTTGTCCGAGGGGCGCGTGTGAGCATGGAGTATTAGTCACGCCCGCTGGTGTCACCCGTGCCCCGTGCTCGTGTCCGGCGGTGCCTGCAAACAGTGGAACTGGGGCGCCGACCTCGCCGTCCTCTTGTTGCTGGATGAGGAATCCGCGGCCGTACTATGCACGTGTTGATGGTCTGTTCGGGCCCGTGGCTGTGTATAGGGTAACCCCTACAGTTTCATTAAATGATTAGAGAATTCGAAGTTGTCATTTTTCTCGGGGTTTGGCCAATGTTTTTGCATTTGTACAGTTTGAACTTGGTGTGAAATAGGCTTAGAGATTACACTAATCAGACAGTAAAGTTTGTTATTGACCGCCTCGAAGAATATATCGAGGTTGACGAGTATTTTTCTCGTCAAAAACGCTAGAACCGAATGAAGAAGGCGTAACCCTTCGGAGCAGAGTCCGCGAGAGTAGTCAGCATTACGAGTCGTCAAATTGCGCCGAGGTTTAGCGGTCTCGTCAGGCTGTCGGGGGTGGAAATTAAAAACTGAATAATTAACCCTCCGGCGGGGGGAGGGCGCGTAGGTGGGCGTGGAAAATATTTGCAAGTGTAAACTGCACTGAAAACAAACAACATCTTGTCAAATACTCGTATTGAAATATAGTAAAATAATCGTACCGGTTTTCAAACGGTGCCGTTTAAGTGTTTTAAACCATGCATACAGTGCATAGTTTATCGGTAAATATAACAGTAATTTTATTAATATTAGACGTACCCGTTTCTTCGTCGTTGTTTAACAATACTACGGTTGAGGTGTGTAGTGTTGTGAATGTAGTGGTGTAGTGTTGGTCCTGACGAAGAGACGGGTACGTCTCGAAACCGGTAGACCGAAAATCTGGTAGCGGTTTTAACAAAGTTAACTAACAATCTGTTATAACAGTAATTACCATTTTCTTCTGCTTTGTGCCTTTTGGGGTATTATGCCGTGTTTTTACGACTTTTCTGGCATTTCGGATCTCATTGCAGGGTCCATCATCAGGGATGATCGATTGCTATTATTATTTTTTAATTTTTTTGTCGCTTATCATAATTAATTTATTATTAGTCTAGTTGCTTGACTAGATTTTCGAGAGTGAACGACATTCACAAAAATTGGATTAACGGGAATGATTTAGGTGAAATGTGTATCACCATGTCGGACACCCTTCTTCACAGGGAATCTACAGGGATAGAGAAATGTGGGAGGCCTTCATTAAGCAGTGGTTAGAACACGGAATAACGATTGAATTTTATTTGGTTTACCTAGAAATTCTTGGATTTTTTTTCGAAAATTCATGGATATATATTTTACAAGCCGCAACTAATGTAGAATCGCATTAGATGTGGCTTGTAAAATTTTCGTCAGCAGCACTGTAAAATAATGTTCAATCCGGCCAAATTGTTACAGCTATCTTAATATTCAATCTAGGAGCGTGCAGTGCGTAGGTACATTGAAGCAAGACTTTTACGCAGAAATATATTTTGGAAAAAACGTCGAAATAAAATATAAATGAAACAGAATATTATGATAATAAGCGTGAAAGGAATATTACAAGATATATCTTCAAATTCGATTTATTTTTCAAATATATGCTTACGTAAATGTCTTGCTGCAATGTTCTCACTGCACGCCTCTGATTAAAACTGATCTCATTAGTGCGATTTTTTTTTCGATATGCTACATCATAGGCATTAGATCCGAAATCTTTTTCACTTGCAAATCCCGGCGATGTAATTAGCTCAACCCGTCGTAGCACCGCCATTTTGAAATTTTCAAAATAGTGTGTAAAATAATAAAAAATATATATAACGTAAGCCACGATAACAAAACGAAGTGGAACCCACCACAGATCCGGGGCCGATCTACGAGCAAAAAAGCTCCCGCATCGGCCCTACACTTTTCCCATCCAGATTGGCATTGTTTTATTGCTAAAGCGGTTTCCTTGCCCCGCTGCTGACGAAGCAAAAGCACTCGTGCGATGTGGCGTGGAAATCGCATAAACCATTGACTCTGGTGTGCATTATGAAAAAGAATTATTTTCAAAGAAAAATAAGTGTAAAATTAAAGAACAATAAATAACATAATTTAAACCAAATGCAGAGAAATATATAGAAAAGAAAATAACAACGCCTTACAATTAGTAAAACAAAATATAAAAGATACCACATCACTAAACATTAAAAATTATATTAAAGAATATAAATATAAATAAAGGAAGGTTGCACCGTGGAGATAGATAAATTATGAAAATGGCCATTTAATACGTTTAATAATAACGTATTTTTTTATGTGTAACATATTTACGCTCGGTTTATGGGAGTAATGTTGTTAAATGCGACAACGGAAACGCATACTTCCTGTTACGAATGAAAAAAATGTCCCGATTTCCATAAATAATGTCCAATATATTAATTTTTTGCAATATTCAAATTTGACATTAGGCGTCAGAAGAAAATGTCTACTTCTATAAAATAAAGTGATGTTAAATTTGGATTCCTAATATCTCTGGATAACTTCGGTTTAGAAAAAAACTGCTCTGCAAAAATAATTTACAACACAATATTTTATTAATTCTGATAAAAAAATGGTATAAAAGAATGCACCTGATTAGGAAAAATATTCATGAAAAAACTGTTTATTTGTAATATACTTTTAAAATATAAGACTGTTATATTAATGGCGACTAGTGGGTATACCGAGGGTTCCGGGTTCGATTCCCGGTGAGGTCATAATTAATCTATGTGATTTACTCAAGCGATTTGTCCATACTGCTTACAGCTATTCGGTTTTATAATCATTATTTAACATAATTGGTAATTATTGTAAAACTCGCTCAATTTTTTTAAATTCGAATGAATTTTTGATGCCTCAACCCCTTAAAAGCGCGGTGGTACGCCACTGGTAACCGGTGGTTTAAGCCTCGGCTAAAGACCGTAAGACGCGAATCTTTTTGTGGCGGATTGGGGTGACCTCTGGGATAAATCTTTATAAACGCAGACTTCAAAGTCGGTGCCCCCGTCTATCGGTGATTAATTAATAAATAAATTATTTACGAGGGAAGCAGAAAACTCGCAGGAAGAATAATTTAGCGGGGCAGTGAACCTTATTTAATTTTTTCTTTTGACCCTTGCACAATGCGAATAAAAGAATTCTAAAATAAGTAAATATCATTTATACAGGGTAATTTGGTAAATATTAATAAATTCGCAGGACTACATTTGTACGATGAAAGACGGATTGTCACTTGCCACCATTGCACGTGGGGGGGGGGGGGGGTAAGGTTAATTCGGTGCGATCAGGTAGTGCTAGTTTGTTTACTAATTAGTATATAAAAAATACACTATTTAATTAATTTTTTTTTAAATTTACATTTATAACAAACTTTCAAAAGGTAACAGTGTAGGTAATAACGTCTCACACAATAAGGTATAATAAGACAAACAAACAGCTTACCACAGTTAAAAAAAAAACTAAAGACGTATTTATTTAAAAAATCTACAGAATCAGACCATTACATCACTTCGTAATGTTTCCCACCCCTAGTATGCACTCCGCGAAAATACCTGATTCTTTCTAGCACTCCCAACTATTAGGGTTTTAAATGTTAATGCCATTTTTCGCATGTCATCTACTAATAAGTATGTAATAGTAAGTAAGTGTTTTTAGTCAATAAGTTGTTTTGTGTGAAGCGCTTTTGAGGTGAGTACTCACGAAAACGGCTCTATACAAAGTATCCAGATATTATTATTATTATAAACTACTTGACTGGCTCGAGTCAGACTAGTTGAAACAGGTTTCGCGCCTTATCCACGCGTCGGGATCCTTTCTCGTTTGTATGGTTTCCAATTCGAAAAAACCGTTAAAATTTCGAAAAATCCAAAATTATACTATAATTAATTTTTTTTAAACGAAAATTCTCATCGTTGCCACGAGTCTGCCTGCAAAGTTTCAGCTCAATTAGATAACGGAAAAAGTGTTAAAAATCGATCGAAGTTTTTTCGGCAGTCAAGCAGACGCTACGATATAAAGAAAGGGAGTAAAAATGATAAATATTTAGCAAATAAGGGAACTAAAATATTTTGTCATTCTTAAGATTCAGACCAATTAGAATCTTCTGGGAATAGAATATATACCAAAATAAGTCAATGATGACTGACCCCCTTTACAAGTATATTAAGTAACATTTAAACAAAGGCAACATCCATCAGGATGAATTTCAAATGATTAAAAAAAAGTAACCCATAAAAACAAAGTTTTTACAATACTCCCTTTCTCATTTTCGTGTTTCGCGTCTACCATATGCGTTGAAATATCCATATAACTTGCATGAAAAAAACATTAAAAAATTTGAAAAATCCAAAATTATACTATAATTATTAATTATTTTAACGAAAATTTGATAGATCTTCTTGATCTTCGCCACGAGTCTGCTTGCCAAGTTTCAGCTCGATTGGATCACGGGAAAAGGGTTAAAAATCGATCCAAATTTTTTTCGACGGCAAGCAAGCAGACGCCACGAGTTAATATAAAGGGAGTAAAAATAGACATGCACCACTTAAACAAATAAATAATAATAAAGGTTCTCGCGAGGGCCGAACGGCCAGCTTGTTTTTAACCCTTTCTGCGCGAGCGACCGCCGAAAGACCGGGCCCGGATGCGGTCGAGTGGGAGGATTAGTTGCGGGCCTCGTCAACCTTGCATTATTCAATGCCGGACTCCGTGCGTCGGAGACAGCGTCCTCACTACCCCCGCCCCAAAATATATAAATATTTCAAAAGTTTTGCGCGCGAGGGGTTATCATCATATTCTACAACTACCCGCAGAGGTCCGAGTGAAACGGGCATTATATTATTTTGGTAACAAATTTTATTTTGATGTTTATAGATTTCACTACAAAAGCCGATAAAATCCAGACTGCTGTCCAGAAACACCAAGATATTAGTGTACAAAACGCTTATTGGGCAACTGCTCACGTACGCAGCTGAAACGTGGGTACTAACTAAGAGGAGAAGAGCACTGGACGTTTTTGAAAGGAAAATTTTGAGGCGTATCTTCTAAAATGGACTTTGGCGCAGACGTTACAACAATGAGCTCTATACTCTATTTAAGGAGCCAACCGTCACAAAATTTATAAAACTGGGACGACTTCGGTGGCTGGATCATGTGGAGAGAATGTCCGAGCATCAAGCACCAAAGTTCCCGCTGAACTCAAGGCCAATAGTGACAACGTCCTCAAAGATATCTCTGCCTTAGAGCTTCGAAACTGGAGAGAGCTGGCACTAGACCGAGATGAGTGGAGGAAAATTATTGAGGAGGCCAAGACCCACCAAGGGTTATAGTGCCAAGAATGATGATGATGATAGATTTAACTTTGTCCTTAGACGGAATTATTAATTCTGATCAACTATTTTTTTTTAATAAACCACGTCTACCAGTTTCGATGCCATCATATCTTCGTATACTTATTATCCATTACTAATTTATATGTATTAGCAAATTTAGAGTATTCTCAGTTGCGCTGGTTTGCTATGAATGCGTGTTTGCGAAGCATTCTCAACAAGCACGCCATTTTTTTACATTTTTTTTTTATGATGATAAGGGGGGGGGGGGGTAAGGTTAATTCGGTGAAAAAAAGGCACGTTTTCAAGATTTTTTTTGGCGATACAGGTAGTGCTAGTTTGTTTACTTAATTTTTATATAAAAATAAATTATTTAAACATTATTTTTTTAAATTTTCATGGCAAAATTTTAAACAATTTAAGCGAGTGGCAGTGAATCTCCGGAGGCGCCTCGTAAAAAAGTTGTTTTGTGTGCATAACTCGAAACAATTTGTTACTGTAAAAGAAATAATTATTAAAAAAAAAGCTCCCGGGGTTACCTAATGAATTACGTGAAGAAGTACTGTGCAAAATTTCAAAACGCTCGGTCTAGTAGATTTTGAGTTATTACAAGTTTACACTGTAAAATTCAAAGTAAAACTCGACAATTATTTTATACTTACACATAGTCGTCGATGCCAGGTCCACGCAGCAAAGTGAGTAATGAATATATTTTTTTTGAAAACACATTTTCCAAATTAGAGCCCAGAGAAAAGATTCAAAATAGCCGCAAGGAGGCGGTGTACGTGCGTGTTTGTGTGTATCGGAGAGTCGGCACGCGCGCGTGTGTGTGTACGTGCTCTGAAAAATAATTTCACCCACTAATCACACCACCCCTCCCCGCCCCCGTTCGGGGGTCGCGATTCATTTTTCTATTATTTTAATTTCATTACGAACGGGGAGAGCGGGGCGAAACGGATCGGTCTTTCTTTCTTTTGCTTTCTCGTTGGGCGCACGGAGTAGAAAGCAGTAACCGCAACAATATTAGTTATTACACATTTTTGTAACCGTGAGATATTCCAAAATCAACTGCTCACGACGAAGAACAAATTCTTAAATTAAGATATTTTCTGAAAAAATTAGAATACGTATTATTAGAAGTAGCTGGATATGAAGGACACAAGATTTACAAGGCTTCATCAAAATCTACACGGAATTTTTCATAAAAAATAATTATTTACTCATCAATATTGTCACCCAATTCTAAAACGGAAGCAATTGTACATAATAGAGGATTTCCGAAACAATTGGGACGTTTTAGAACATTTCGAAAGATGTGGAAACAACTAGAAACGGGTGGAATGCAGGGGAACGTGAGTGAACACTCGAGAGCAAACGTTTGTAAAAATTACGCTGGAAACAGTATTTGATGGCTGCGATTAATAGCAGAAAGCCAAGTGATAGAAAAAAGGTAAAACGAGAATATTGATGGCACCAGAAATAGCGAATGTCCGCGGTAGACTTGACATAATCTGGAAAATCAGATAATGGGTGATGGTCCGTTGGTTGTGTTGTACATGAATACGGATGAGTAAAGGTTTTCTGGGATTAGTGTGTGGTACTATATCATCAGGATAGAAGTGTTTGGTGGTATTCACTCTCTGCCTATCACGCGTAAACGGCGTGATGGTACGATGAGTAACAATTTTTTAGAATTTTTTTATTTTATTATTTGTATTATAATTAAAATTTTCATAGTATAGTGTGAACCCCTGCTCAATTGTGCCAGGGCCTGCACTCGCAGACGCGTCGGTATTATACAATAGTGTACAATAAAGTAACATGACAGGTTTTTGAGAGAATCAGGCGTTTAAATATAATTTAAATTTCTTCTTCAAACACAGCGAAATTAATTTGTGGTGACATTATAATTATATTATACAATAAAGTAACATGACAGGTTTTTGAGAGAATCAAGCGTTTAAATATAATTTAAATTTCTTCTTCAAACACAGCGAAATTAATTTGTGGTGACATTATAATTATATTATACAATAGTATACAATAAAGTAACATGACAGATTTTTGAGAGAATCAAGCGTTTAAATATAATTTAAATTTTTTCTTCAAACACAGCGAAATTAATTTGTGGTGACATTATAATTATATTATACAATAGTATACAATAAAGTACCATGACAGGTTTTTGAGAGAATCAAGCGTTTAAATATAATTTAAATTTCTTCTTCAAACACAGCGAAATTAATTTGTGGTGACATTATAATTATATTATACAATAGTATACAATAAAGTAACATGACAGGTTTTTGAGAGAATCAAGCGTTTAAATATAATTTTAATTTCTTCTTCAAACACAGCGAAATTAATTTGTGGTGACATTATAATTATATTATACAATAGTATACAATAAAGTAACATGACAGGTGTTTGAGAGAATCAAGCGTTTAAATATAATTTAAATTTCTTCTTCAAATACAGCGAAATTAATTTGTGGTGACATTATAATTATAATTTATAGAAATTAATTTTGTATACACCACTTTTTTATTGAATTTAAATTTTGGAAATAAGAAAAAGTGTTAATAGTTAATTAAATATTATTAATAACCAGGTCCTTTTTAGAAATAGTTATCTTTAAAATTTATTTTAATGTTAAGTAGGTACTTTATTATTATTCATTTTCCATATATGACTTTTTAATATTTTGATTATCTATACTTCGATTTTTAAATTTAATTTTCTACATTTGTTATCCTGATAAAGAAGCCATTGGCTATGAAACACGTTGAATTTTTTTTCAATAAAAAGTGGTGTCTACAAAGTGAATTTCTATAAATTATAATAATTAAATTGCATTTCGTTCAATTCCGCCACAGATTGATAACATGAGTTATAAGAAAAACTAAATAATTATAAACGGTTTTCATACATTTTTTAAAAAAGGGTAAGAAAGCCGTGTGTCGGCCACCGTTAATTTTTTATTCCATTTTAACTCATCCCTTATGCGCCGTCATATGAGCGGAGGTTAGCGTCCACTCGGACGGGGAAATGAGTTTCAACATGGAATATATAGAGAGCCGCGTCTCGCGCTACGTATTCATTTTATTATTTTCCTTTGTCTACGCGAAGAGCAAAAGGGTCTTTGGGGGCGGGACGTGGAAAAGAGAACTAATTGCATATTCCAAATGAAATTTAAAAAGAGTACGTCATAAATATTGATAGTTGAGAGAGACGCGCGGCGACTTGGCTGCCGGGCGGCTGGACCTCAGCTCCTGTCTGGCTCCGAGGTGGATACGTCGTAGACTTAAATACATTCACAAAACAATATTTAAATATTTACTATCATATTTAAGAATTGAGTTCATTTCGATTTAATGATCAGCATGCACTGGATACCATCTAGAGGTTGTTGGTGGGTATTTTCAGTGGTTGTTCATCATTTAATAATTATATTTTTGCTAAGGCCTTTCTCGCTGGCTTTTTCCCTCAATTACATTTTTGAGAAAGACATTGTATCTTAGAGGTTTCGTCATCTGGAGGTTTTCAAAAAATCATTTTTTAAATACTTTATCGTAGAGCTTATTGAAGTTCGAAGAATTCAAAAATTGGTTACAGCAATTAACAATTAGCGTGGTAGTTGAATTTTTAAACAAATTTTACTATTATTTTGCGACTTTCACGAAACTCAAATTCAAGTTTTGCACATGTCTTATAACATTATCTGCGATGAAAACAATTTCGTACGCGCAATGATGAGGTTTTTTTATTTTATTTGAATATATTTTTTGATGTCTCAATGTGTTGTGATCCCAAAAGGTTGTATCCTATTTATCGGTTCCCGCAGTGTTTTTCAACCTGTGGGTCGACAGGAAGACAGGTAAAAGTAAAAAGCAAGGGTTGTAGGTCATATACTGCAATAAAAGTACAACATTTTTAGTAAAAAGACCGCGCCTGTTTATTTTTAAATAAAATTTCAATCCGTGGTTGTATGTTTGAGACGTTAATAAAAAAAATATTTTCTGATTGAAGCCTATTAGTTTGAATATTTACCATTGAAGAGCACGTTGGTTCACATAGGCAGAAAGTGGCGAAAGGCACTAACAATTTTAAAGCTTCTCTTGCCAGCTCTGAATATACTTCTCTTCGCTTCTCTTCATCCAGAAGATAAAATTGATAAAAAATTGAATTCCATTTAAAGCATATAATCAGCAGCTAAATCTACAAGATTTTCTTTAATTTTCATGGATAACGAATCGGCCAGGTGTACTGCCATATCCAAAATAGGATTTATTTACCCATCTTTACCCTTTACCCATTCGAGGTACCTAAAATGAAAACGTCTTTTGGACAAAGAAAGACAATTTAATTTCACTGCCCCGCTTGTTTTTAACAAGTTACCAAATGAAACCAAAGAAATTACAATACACAAACATTTTAAACACCGTATTAATAATTTTATAAAAATATCAGGTAGAAGGTATGCTGAAGAAGTGATCCGCCCATGACCTCTGAATTGGCAAAATCTGCTGTATACAATTTCAAGTATACTCTAATATAGTATTTATTTTTGTATCTACCTACTTAATTTATTTTTGTATCTTATCTTTTGTATTTAATTTTGTATCTACTTAAAATTTTATCTTAATTTTATATGTATATTTTCTTTTCCTTTAGATTTATGTATTTTTATGATTGTATATATTACTAAATTTTATTCTGCTTTCATTTTTACGTAAAAACTTCTTTACTATTGTTATTTGTTACTATTACATAACTATCAAATGAGAATAACTGCCACAGAACAGGTTTTACCTACTGTGGCAGTTATTACTAACTTATATTAACAAATGTAAAATAAACAATAAAATAAATAAAACAAAATAAACAAATAATCTTTAGCCATTGGTAGCTTTAGAATCAAGTTCTGAAAAGTAACATGATTTTTTTTAACGTTTTTTAAATCACGAACACAGTTTTATTCTGGACCTGGGGATCGCCAGATTTTTTTGACATGTAAGGGGGTCGCGTATTCAAAAAGGTTGAAAAACACTGCACTAGACAAACCAAGTGATATCATGTAGTGCGAGCGAGGACTGCGGACAGTGAAACGAGAAATTCGAGGAATGGTCATCAAGAGACTCGGATATGGAGATTGCGATCGGCAGTCATGAGAAACCACTTGGAAATTATGTTACAGTAAAAGCGTCAAATTTACAATTTTCTATTTAAAATTATTTTTAACAAACAAAGCATCAGCAGATCGTTATTGACTCTGACAGATTTTTTAATTTATTTCTTAAGTTATTATATTACATTGTATATTAACTAGTATTTAACATTTTACATTCTTAAATCTATTACTAATATACTATCCATAACAATCTACATATTTACATTTACATCTAATCTAATCTAATCTATGGCACAATCTATAATTAATAATAAATCTTATGCTCTACAATTCTACACTATTTTTACAGTAATTATAGCATTTGTTTTTAAATACATTCATCTTATTTATATTCTTCATACTTTCTGGCATCTCATCGTATATTTTTACACCTCTGTACATTAGACAATTCTGTGTATATACTTTTTTCTTATATGGTAATCTTACTCTGTTCCTATTTCTGCTGTTATATGTATGTACATCACTATTTGCAGTAATTTTGTTAAAAATATATTTTGGCATTTCGTCATTGAAAAAAAAAAAGAACGTTATAAATAAGTTTTTTTTTTTAAATTTCCATCCAATTGAGTGCTTTTCTCATTTCTTCAATTCTGGTGTATTTACTTTTTTTAATATGATTCTCATTGCCTGTTTTGCATCACTTGTAGTTTCTTGATGTTTCCTTCATTGGCCAGATACAAGACTGTAGCACAATAGTTGAAGTGAGGAGATATAATTGTTTTGTATATTAACTCTTCACTATTTTTATTCAATTTACTTCTCAATCTTAAGAATATAAAAGAATAAAGAATACTTATTTTATGAACATTTTAGAGATTACATGATTATACTGTATACTTTTTGTGATAAGGTAGTTATAAATAGAATATCGTATGATAAAAGAATATTGCTTTATATTCCACTTGAAAAAACATACCAGCTCCGAAATCTATGTATAATAATGGGCGCCATAAGGGCGCTTTACAGAAGAAAATTATTTAACAAAACAAGGTACTGGCTTGATACTTTTTTACAGGATGGCATGCAAAAAATTAATTGAGGTTTAAAACTGTACTTGGGAGGCTCAGAAAGAATTAGGTATTTTCGCGGAGGGCATCCATAACTTTGGGCCACCAAAGTTAGATATGCGGACGCGATTTACTTCAACTTACCTACTTGTTTTGGAGGTTAATGCTGAGCCTTGTGCTAGTTGTCTATTATTTTCGGAAAACGGAATGCAGAAGTCAGTAATATATTGAGGGGCCATGTTGTGAATAGCCGCGAATATTGTGAGGCGTAACTTATATTCAATCCTCTCTGCACATATAAATCAGTGAAGGTTTCGAAGATGGTGCGCAAACTTTAAAACACTTCTTTTGACGGCATTTCATACGCATTGTAATTTATTTATTTTCTGTTTCGAAAGATGTACGAAGATACCGTTAAAGTATAGTAATGCACTAATACTGGCTACAAAATACGTAAAAAAAACATAACTTATTACAAGCTCAGTCCACTATCACAAATATATTTGGCCTAGCAACATGCATACACATATTTCAAATATTAATGCAGGCATGTAAGAATATGTTAAAAAAAATGTATGTGTTATTGTCAAGAAAACTTTTGCTGTGTAAGATTGACTTTTTAAACGATAATAGGTTATCTGCAATAATATCAGCATCAAGATTAGAGTCAGCATAATACATATTGTGTGTTCGACACATTCTTGTGTTGGGAGAAAAATAACCAACATTGCCATCTTGGACACATAACGTCGGTCAGACCGCCATGATGGGAATGGAAAGCTGCGGCTCAGGGGGTGGGGGTGGGGGGTAGTGAAATTTCCAGCCGGATGGAATTTTGAATGGCTAGTTTTAATTATTCGATGTGTTTCCGGCACGTTTAAGTGTAAGGTTTTTATTTAAGGGGGGCGAGACGGGTCAGGATGCGCAAGGGGATGAAGTTTGAAAACCACTTTTGAAGCTCGCGGTCCTTGATGTATTATTAAAGATGAACTTATACGCGATCAAGGATAATTATTATAAAATATACAATAAAATAATATATCCACAAAAAAATATTGTAAATCCACATTAAAAATATATAAATAAAACAATTTTTTTAAGTGTGTTCAAAGTTTTAACACAATTATTGAATTTTTGGCCCACAGGGATCGTAATTAATTAAGATAAACTTTAAATGTCTCACAGAGGATTAAAGGATTTATTTTGAGGTTTAAAGGATTTATTTTATTTGTCTTTATTCCAGTATGTGGAGAGGTTAATGCAGTCCCACACATTCTATATTAAATTATGGTACAAATTATAGATAAAATATTAGGTCTTTACATATGAAATTGACGTTTAGTATGGGAGGAACATAAAGCCGATTTTTTTTTATTATAATATATTTATTTAATCAAAGTATGTACCATTGCTATCTATGCACTTTTGCCATCTCATAGGTATTTCATCGATCCCTTTACTAAAAAAACCATTCGGACGGGAATCAATAAAATCTTTGAAGGCGGTTTGGACTGCCCCATCGGAGTTGAATTTTTTCCTTTGAAAGAAGTTATCCAAATTTCGAAAAAAATGGTAATCTGTTGGGGCAAGGTCCGGAGAGTACGGTGGATGTCTTAGACATTCCAATTGAAGCTCTTCTAATTTGGTAGCCGTCTGTTGTGCAATGTGTGGTCTAGCGTTATCATGAAGCAGCAGTGGCCTAGAGCGATTAACCAGCCTCGGTTGTTTAGCAGCTAGCTTTTCCATCATGGTTTGCAGTTGCTGATAATAGACATCTGCCGTAATCGTCTGGCCAGATTTAAGAAAGCTGTAGTGAACGACACCAGCAACTAGTCCACCAAACGCTCACAAGTAACTTTTTTGGAGTCAATTTTCGCTTGGGGCATGGTTTGGCTTGTTCGGCAGGGTTCAGCCATTGCGATGAGCGCTTCCGATTATCGTACAGGATCCACTTTTCATCACAGGTAATGATTCGATTTAAAATCCCTTCATTATTGTGCCGGTTGAGTAATGCAACGCAGCAGTCAACGCGCGTTTGTTGATTTGCTTCACTCAATTCGTGAGTTACCCACCTTTCAAGCTTTTTCACCTTACCAATTTGCTTCAAGTGGATTAAAACAGTTTTATCACTAACACCGCGGCCTGCAGCTAACTCGGATGTGGTTTGCGATGGATCCGCTTCCACAATAGCCTTCAATTCTTCATTATCAACTTTGGGCTCCGGCCGTCCACGGGGCTTGTTCTGCAGGTCGAAATTTCCAGAACGAAAACGTTTGAACCAAAAACGCACTGTGTTTTCTTTTGCGGCACCGTCGCCATACACATCATTAATCCTTCGAGCCGTTTCTGCAGCACTGGTGCCACGGTGGAACTCGTACTCGTAAATAACGCGATATTTCAAGTTTTTCATTTTGTAAACTGAGTGACGCAAAGAAAAAAACAATTGAGGAAAAAACAAATGAATTATAATATTCAAAACACAAATACATGAGTAAATAGCTGTATAAATTTGGATTTGGAATTCCTAGCCAAAGAGAAGATATTTGAGATCAAATTTGCCAGTACGGCAAAACCTCAATTTCATATGTAAGGACCTAATATAAGGATATGGATATATACAAACAGAAATAATCACACGCAGGTGCATAATAAGTAAGATATATAAAGAAATAAGGTATATATAAAAAATATTAAAATAAATAGTGGCATAAAAAATAAAAAAGATATGGCGCGAAGCGAAAAAGTAACCAAATTATTCATAACCTTTATATTAATGTTAGGAGATTAAAAGATCTTGGACTCTTTGTTGAAGGCGACTCTTACTTGTTGAATTCTGTATCAAGTATAATTTGAGTAAAAAAATTACATAGTGTACGATAGCCATCATCCAATCAAATCGAACATGGACGATATTTTTTAGATAACATCGGTTAGTGGTACACCTGTAAGAAACCATTTTGAAATTGGTAGACGAAATACCGAGAGGGAGGGCTATGGATGAGTTCTTTGTGTCCGATCAGTGGTACTGAAACCAGGGTTTGAATCTTAGATCGCAGATTTTTTTTTAGTTTTTCGAAGGGTCAATAAAGTTACCGCATTGGTCGATTGAGGATCTACAATTCGGTTGTGAGAAGTAAGAATTCCCACTTCCAGGGTTCGTAAACATGCTGCGAAACCTGTGCAAGTGTAGTGGGATATGTGGTAAGCGTGTAAAAGAGGCACCAAGTATAAGGAAATAAGGACAGCTGATTTCATTATGGATTAATTGAGGTTGCAAGTGAATAACACTTGCAAGAAAAAATCAAAAGGTCAAAGACGGAAGAATGATGGAAAAATATGACGCGAGCGGCACGGACACGTGGCACTCATTCTTGGCCTCTGATTGGCCCGCTCACATTAAGGCTCATCTAGACTAAAAATCAAAGATTGCAATCAAGCCTATCGTGTTTCCCAATTACACTTTCCTTGCATGCTGCATAAATGTTGACATATATTGCTTCTTACGTGCTGTTGTTTCAATGCCGTATGTAAGAAGAGGTAGCAAGCGTTTAGTTTAAGGTGGTTCTTGGATTAAGAAACTAATTTGAATGCAGCAATTCGAAAAAATCACTTTTGATAAAAAAGGGGGTCAAGAGAAATTTAGAAATGATAAGAAAATGACAAGATATGAAAAGACACGTAAATCTAGAGCAATCATGGCCTGCCTTGCACATTGGCCAATATTTCTGCATTAAAAGGAAGAAAATACAGATTGATGCCATTGAGATGTTGTGCTGGAGACACATGGATGTTATGACGATGAGGCGCAAGTTGTCTCTATTCTACAGAACACCATATAGGGATATACTTTCGATTATTTGCCTAAGGCAAATTTTTCGATTCTTTGGATAACTTGCGAGAAGAGAAATTAGCTTGAAAAGCTTATTGTGGTAGACCATGCGAGGGTCAGAGAAAGAGGAAAGTAAAATTGAAAAGCAGTAGGTCATGATCATGGACCGCTAGTTAACAACACCTGGACAAATGTCGAGTGGATTTGGTCTAAGTGACCACTTTATGTCGCCAATCTCAGGACGTCAGGGGTGCCGAACTGCCCCACCCTCTGCAGAATAAATCCTAATTAGATTTAACGGGACTTATTTAAGGGTTTAATACGTTCTGGATAACAGGATTGGGGTGGCGGTGGGAGCGACGTTCGATCGATAGTATATAGTGTAGATATATATGTAGAATATAAGAAGCACTACAGTATAAGTATATCTTATATAATAAGATGATACAAAATATAGAAGGTTATAGACCATGTTCCAGTATGCCGATTGACCTTTTGCAAGTAAAAAATTAAAATCACTGGCAATTTAAACATTGAACTATTTTCAGAGGTAACACAGTCAAGACTAGGGAATGTAAATCCGTTCTGTTTTAAAATCCCGATTTTTAAGAACGGATTTTGTTCCAATCCGGATTTTATGGATTAAAATAAATTAAAATAAGCACATGAAAATCGAATAAAATGATTTTTATTTTTTTTGTTATTTGTAATTATTCAAACTATTATAATTAAATACCATAATTATGGTGTTATTCTTATTAAAATAATCAGTCTGTGACTTGCGTGCTGAGTAACGTTAATAAGGTAATCAAGAGGTACAAATTAAAAGAAACTCTGAAGAACAAAAATACAGACAAATAGACTCCTTGTCAAATTATTCAACATAAACAAAAGTAACAAAACAATTTAAATTCACTTAAATCAACAT
This sequence comes from Agrypnia vestita, assembly GCA_016648135.1. Lineage (NCBI taxonomy): Eukaryota > Metazoa > Arthropoda > Insecta > Trichoptera > Phryganeidae > Agrypnia > Agrypnia vestita. Next base: position 28,255 of record JADDOH010004548.1, read on the forward strand.
AAAAACAACGTAAAAAAACCATGCCATTTTTTGAGACATAAAAAGTGACCTCAAAAATTATAAGGCATCTAAAGTGCTGTCGTTTAACCTGCTGCGAATTCGGTTGCACATAATTCCTGATGCGGAAAAAGCACGCAAAAATATGATTTCGCCTCTATGAGCCATCTATAATATATCAAGTGATTCATCTGTAGAGAGAGACGAATCACTTGAATTGACAGGTGGGAGCACCGCTGCGATCCTGTGACAATATGTAAGTGAAGACAATTAATTTGGAGATCTAACAAACTCGTACGCAACTAGTTCACGCAGCGGGCACCCGTGTGTCCGACACAAGTGTCCACCGTAATCCCGATACATGCAGGGCCGATCGAGGGCTTAGCCTGCCACCCCGGCCCGGGAGGGTGCGGGCCTGGACGGGCCATCTAAGCCGGGTCGGGGGTTGATCGCTTACCGATAAATTGTCGTCCCTTGGACGTGAACCCGAGCATCTTGCAAGCTACCTACCTACTCGACTGACGCGTCAAAGAAAGAAGCAGCGATGTATGAATTGCAAAATAAATTCGTATTATAATGTAATCCTCTTTTTTGACTGATTAAGGCTGGACATTCACCGCAAATGCATATTTCGGCGTTTTTTTTTTTTACGAAAATGTGGGTTTTTGTTATTATATTTATATGAGAACGTGTATTCTAGACTGCTATTTTAGGGCAATAACTTAGATATAACCTTTCTACTTATATAAAAGTAATAAACTGAACATTATTTTTACAATAATTAAGAAAATAACATTAATTGTCAGGCCGCGGCCAAAAAATTATTTTTAGTGTCCTAGGCGGAACAAAAAATATGTTTTTTTTTATACATATAAAGTTTAATTCATTATCTTGAATCCGTACTTAGATAATTAAGAAATATTCAATATTGCTAAAGTTATAATGTTTGAAATATGCAAGAAATTTTGACGTTTTTTGTTGATTTTAAAACGCTTTTTATTTATATAAAGAGATGATTTTAAACAGTATATTCTATTTATTCCCGTATTTTGAGCCTTTACTTAAGTACTAATTAAAGGTTAGTTTTTTTTTAATAAAAACACCTTAATTATTATTTAAAAATAAAAATTCCATAGTACTAAATATTCCAATAAATGACGTAATTATAAAATAGAATGCCGTTGGCAGCGGCGTCATATTATAAGAACAAAGGTTTTATCTTAGTTATTGCCCTAAAAAATTAAAGACTGGACTATAATAAAATTCTGATATAAATGAATAATAAAAACTTACATTTTCTTTAAAAAATGCCGAAATATGCATTTGCAATGAATGTCCAGTCTTAACGGAAGTGAGAACACCAAAACATCTTGTGAGCCAACTTTATGGACATACCAATGGGTCAGTGAGGATGGAAACTGTAAAATTTAGAATATTTCAGAGGCATATTTGTTGCCATTATTATTCAATACACAATGCACTATTTTACTGAACCAATAATATTACCAATGTGGAACATAAGTCGCCACTCTGCAGAATACAGAAGTGAAGAAATTTTAAGTCTTCAATCGTTTGTACATGAATGGTACCTAGTAATAAAATAGTAAAGTGCAAGGCTGTCAGTCACGTTTTCTTTAATAAATAGTAAAGAAAAAAAACTAACCAATAAAAAACAAGTTTTTATTATACTCCCATTCTCATTTAGTGGTGGAAACTGGTTTGGCGCTTAACCTACGCGTTGGGCTTCGGTCGGGCGACGCTACGAAAGGGAGTAATAAAAAATTTCCAAAAATCCAAAATTATACTATAATCAGGTTTAGTGTCTACCAGATGTGTCGCAGTCTCTTCATACAACTTAATAAGTTGAACTATATTTATTAATTTTTTTTAACGAAAATGGGAAAAGGGTTAAAAAAATCGATCCAAAGTTTTTTGCGTCAAGCAGACGCCACGAGTTAAAATAAATGGAGTAAAAAGAATCGTATATCGGTCGGATTTATAGGTTTCGTAACAGTAGGATGTACGAGTAATTGTAGGTTCAGTAGTACGCCGTCTACATTAATGAATGACAAGAATGTCGAAATGTTTGTTTTTTGTGTGATCCCTTGTATATTGGAATATTTCATAATCAATCAGTTTGGCTCTAAAACCCCTGGTGGGTCTTCCCCTCCTCAAGAGCCTTCTTCCACTCTTCTGGGTATCGAGTCAGCTCTCTACAGTTCTGAACTTCCTATTTCGGAATATTTATTGACCCTTATTTTCAAAGAATTCTACTTCCAGTATATAACCACTCAATGAGATAAGTCTACGGTTTCGAGACGTACACGTCTCTTCGTCAAGATAACCACTTCACACCACGACCGTAGTATTATTCATACACTAACTAACACCTCCCAAAATATTCTTCACATACGTGTAACTCTAACCTAACGTTCTGCCAAAATAGATCAAGAATTTGAGAAGTGGGGATTGTGGGGTCTAAAAGGTGTAGTTTAGACAAGTTTAGAGACTGGTACGTTTCGAAACCGGTAGACTAAAAATCTCAATAAATGGTTATATACTAACATAGCTAACATTTTGTTAAAATGCCTGAACACACGGTTAATGCTTTAAATATTAAAAATAATTCTGCTGCATTTTAAACAGTTGTTACCTCAAAAAGTTTGAGACGAAGCCTGCTTATTCAACTTTGACAGTTGTACCACTATTGATACCACGAGTTTGCAGCCACCGCGTGAATTAGCCAGAAAATAATTAAATAATAAAAATATTCCAAATTACAAGAAACGCGATTAACTCATTCGTACGTTAAAATATTCCGTACGAAGACAACTCGATATAAAGTGAAATTGGTTTATTTATTTTATCCGGCACCAAACCGCCGAGACAAAGAAGGGTTGCGGATTAGGGTAGGGGGAGGGGAGAGTTAATTTATATGTATTGGAAGAGGAATTAATGACAGATTAATGGGGATACTTTGGCCGCGAGGAACTGTGACGTATAATTGCTAATCGAAAACGACCGTCGCAAAGGGGGTGACTTTTTAAATACATTTCACCCACTGATTGCAAAGTTTCACATTTTTTAAATTCAAAAATCCATAAAGACATTTGTTTCGAATTCATACGGAACGGCAAGAAGAAGGAATAGTCCACTATCTACACTGTCCAATCGCTTCTAATACGTCACAACACTATCGAAGGATCTAGAACGGTCTACAATAATCGATAACGTCTACAAACGACTATAACAGTTCGAGAGTTCGATAAAACCAGCGTTTAGATATAAATACTGGGATTATGCGCGGCGCGAAAGTCGTGTTTTGGCAGATCGTTCAGTGCGAGGTCGCGAAACGATGGCCAGGTGTACCCAGTCGCCAAATTGCGAAGCGACAGATATTATCGCATTTATAAATAAATAAATGCGATAAATACTATGTGCGAGACTTGAATATTTTACAAGTGACAAATAAAGTATTACCCAGCGATAAAAAAGTGTTAATATACGAGTGATATATTACGAAGTAGCGTTAAAAAATAGCTAGTTTTAAACCCAGCAGAATGACAGAAGTTGTCGTAAAGACGTCTACAGATGTCTATAGCATAGTCCATTCGAATATATGAAGGAAACTGATATGGAACATGTACATAGAACATGGAACATATTTCCAAATTTTCGATAATGTGTGTATGTTATTGCAGTGGAATTGGTGAACGTTAGATTGTGTAATGATCACTTAAGTCAGCTCATACAGGTCGTAACCTCTGGGCCACCCTACAAAGACTTCCATATACGTTTCCCATATAAATAAACAAGAATTAATTTCCTATATAAATAACTCTCTTAATAATTGTCGCTCGTATTTCGATTGCGGCTGGTTTCTAAGCAATCGCCGAACTGTCACAATAAACAACTGAGTGTCCGGCGTAGTGAGATCGAATATTTATAAAGAACCGATGTTTTTTATGTTTCCGGCAAAGTTTAGTGATTTCTAATTTCTGCTAGAATGTTAGGAAGGCTTGTCATGACTACTCTATTGATAAGATTGGAGCATCATGTAATGATCTGGTTGGTATATTATATCGTAACAATTTATCAATCCGTCATTGTAACGCTAGGAGCAATTCGCCTGCAAACATGTCTTGTCCCGACTCTGGCGGGATTCGTTGGAATCAGAAATTAGTTCACGTTTTTCGTAGTAATTTATCCACTGCTGTGGTTTGGGGCGAGGGCGGGTCGGGGGGGAGAGAGACGGAAATAAACCAAGGATTAGTCAAGATCGCAAAAAGGGTAGACTGGATTCCAATATTTGATTTTAAATCTAATCTGTCGGGGAGATCAAGAATAATATTATTTAAAATTGATATTTTAAAGAATATGTTTAAAAATCTCTCAGTTTCTCTATTGTCTGTTTTCAGTAGGCATTAGGCCACATTTGAGGGGTACTGATGAAAAAATCGGCACTATCCACCCAATTGAGGAAATTAAGCGCACCAGAGCGGAGATTATACAAGTTTTTGATAAAAAAAAATAAAAACGTCTTCAACAGCAGTATAAAGTCCGCCATGTAAGAATGCCAAAACTAACATATAAAAAAATAATTTGTGTAATATGCAGGTCTGTAAATGTGTTAGTAGAGAGTCATGTTGTGACGGACAAGCAATACTTAACTGTAAAAAAAATACAACTACAGCTAGATCGTCTTTTGGACAACCAATTCTAACACAACTGGTAGGTATTAAATTAAAACACTTTTCAACTTTTTACACTATTTATTGTTTTTTGACCGAACCGATTTTAGCCTATCATGACCATCTCTCTTCTAATGGTACATTATTCTCTTAAGCTAGGGAATTTATACAATTTTAGCACAAGAGTATTACTTTATTTTATTAGCCTTGTTCATAGCAAGCAAGGGCAAAAAAGACTTCAACTTCCATTAGAAAAAAAGGACCCCTCTAACCACTTGGCAATCCCATACACTTATATAATATCTGATAAAAATAAATAACACTGATTTATTTATTTATTTAATACAAAAATTAATAAATTTGAAATCGGAACATTTTTTCATACTTACATTGAATCTTGAGGTTACATAGGCATTTAATGTTCAATAATGATTTAATTTTTTTATCGAAATAATGACCAAATCGTGTCGAAAATGATTTAATAATGTATAGTCATTCAAATCGAAACTGAGGTGTTCGAAAGAGAAGAAACAATTTTGTCAAAAATCAGTTAATAAACCGTCTAAACTAAATACTGTACGCTCTTTCCACTGGAAATAAGTTCAGAACTTAAAAATAATTAGAACATGTTCAAATCATAGGGATGAACATTTTAACTACACTTTTTCATAAAAATCAAATCAGTTACTAATGGGAAGAACATGTTATCTTCAATAATAACATGTTTATGCCATTTCTTGCCTTTTAATTTGATTGGAATGTTTATGGTTAACATAAATTTTACTCTGGCATATTTGTTTTTGTTTGAAGAGTTTATTATATTATTTTTAAATGGTGCATGCCATATTTTGTATAATTAATTAACATGCCAGGTATTTTATAATTTTGGATAATGGATGGTAAAAATGGATAGCATTTGAAGGGTTGTTTGATGTTCGTGTTTTACCAATTTTTAAAAGGTGTTATTCTATTAAAAATGAGTTCCAGAGGCGAAAAAATGATTGTTAACTATATTCTTTTTAGGGAAAATTAGTATGTTTTTATTTTTTTTTGTGCATAAATGCGTTTTTTTACTTTGTAAATTTTTGAATGAATGAATGAATGAAAAATAAGTTATTTTAGTGACATAAATCAATAAAAATTAATCTTGAATTAGCAATAAAACATATTTTTCAAAGGCGAAATGCAAATGTCTAATTATCTCAACATGACATGAATGTTAGTTAACAACTTCTTGCCTTGGGGTCTTCAATTGTAAACGACGAAAGCTTAGAACAAGTGAATGAGTTTATGTACTTGGGAAGTATGTTTAGTAGAGACGGCAAGGCTGACAACAATATCGAAAGGAGAGTGACTGCGGGTAACAAAGTAAATGGTGCTCTGAATGCCATTATGGCTAATAAGAACCTGTGAATGTTGAAAGTTTCAGAGCTCTAACTAGTCGGAAAGTTGGTGAAAAAGCATTTACAAGATTCCACCACAATACACAATCAGACAAAGAGAGTTAAATAAAAGCATGTAAAAGCGACTTCAAAGGTAGTTATTAATTAAGAAAAAATATCACTACTGCTGGTTAATCATCTTCTAGACAATTACTTCCAACAGCTGGTAGCTAGAGTAGAATACCTCAACTCCTTGAGGTACTTTATTAGCCTTGTACATAGCAAGCAAGGCCAAAAATGACTTCAATTTCTCCATCATATATTACATAGACCCCAATCACTAAAACACTTAAATAAAATCTTAAATTAATAGAACTGAAACCTATAAATGTTTATTTACAAGTTATTTCAAGGAACGAAATGGAACTGAAACAAAGTTTAAAATGAAATGAAAAAAACTCCGCAGCAAAAGGGAAAAGATGTCTATTTTCACAGCCATAAAACACATACAATCTTTTACGTGGTTAAAAAAAGGCACGACCAAAAAGGGTAGATAATAAATGTGGGGTTAACTGCTTGAGAAATCATATGCATTCTTGCAAACCGGAAAAACGCATCCGCGGTATCTAGATACACGCCACCCCCAGCCGACCCGATAGGGGAGGTTCTGGTAGGAGCCAAATTGAAAGGCTGACTCGCGGGGGAAGAATGGAAATAGTCTCGGGGTACACTTTTAAGTTAAACTTTATTGGGCTCGTGAGGGAAAATTCAAACTGTCAAAAGTCACCATCACACGAAATCGCGTTACATTTTCTAGTTAGCAAAAACGCACACCGGAATATTAGCTTTTATACGCTAAATTTGCCCACACTTCCATTGGCCACGCTGGTGTTACGAAACGCTTTAAGAAAATGTATAAATATCCTTAATGATAATTTCGAATGTCCGTCCGTAAATTCGTATCCAATAGCTGATATCATTCCGTTTTCAATAGTAGTATGATTTCAAAATTGTTATTGAATAAAATGAAAACATTGACATGATGCATATTTGATAAAATACTCTGAATTAGATTTCTTAAAAAAATACTTAGATTATTTGTTAATAATAAAATTAGTATAATTATCGCGTAAGTGACATTCGCCGGCGAAAAATACTGAGAAAACGATGGGCTGCCATTTTACTGCATAGCAAAAATGAAACAATCAATGAATGCTTTTCAGTATATATGTCGCGGCCATCTGATTAAATTAGCCAGGTAATTGGATGCCTAGGCCGTTCATGTGCTATGTTCCTAGGTCAACGAAGCCAGAGCCCGTGTATTTGTGTCAATACTTCGTGGCTACGTTTAGTTTATAGAGAGCACATATTACACGCTTGAAAGATTGCTAACTAAATATGAGATGATTTATTTATTAAACCGGACTTGTGTCATTGAGAATATATCTTACATTTGGGTTGTACGATGAGATTTCGTTGAGTAGTTTAGCATTCTAGCTAAGGGGGAGAAGTGCCCTATTTTGATATTGTAGACCTTTGCGTGAAATAGAGAATGTGATCTCAGGGACCGGACAGGTGTGTTTATGTCTATTGGTGAGAGTAGTGAGGGCGTGTCCAATTTATTGTTGAGTATTTTGTAAAGTGTCATTAGATCTATAATTATTCGTCTTTTGTCTAGGGAGATAATATGAGCGTTTTTGAATCTCTTTACGTATGTATCCAGCAAGTCGCTTTGTCCTTGTCGATAAGTTATGGATTTGAGGATTTTTTTTGGATTTTTTCGATTCTTTGGTTATGGACTTCATAGTTGGGCGACCAGATTGTTGATGAGTATTTGAGTTAACCTATAATTTTGTAACAATCAAAATCTTTTAAAGCCGATCATGATGACTTCAGACTGTCGGAGATCATCTGTGTATAGTTTTCTGGGATATTCTGCTGTGTATATGTGACTTCTCTGGCCAACGTTTCGGATCCCATTGCAGGGTCCATCATCAGGGCTGATGTGATGAGTGAGTGTTGAGGTGTTTAGGGTGTCTCCAAGTTTGTGTTATGTTAAGTTTGTTTGTCTTGATGTAGTGTGTTGTGTATCTACTAACGGATGCCGGACTGTGCGGATCGTCGATTCGATTTATCCTGCAGCGCCGGATACCACGAGGTTTTTAAGTTAAGACCGTCATCCCTATTAAGGTGCTTGTATATTTCAATTGCTTCTTTGACCAGGCGCGTGTGGTGACTTTTGGGCTTTCCTAAGATTTTCGGCTCGAATGAAAAATGGTGGCCCGCATCTAGAAAGTGCTCATGCAATGCCGATTTTTCCGGGTGACCGAGTATGCGTGCTCTTTTACGCTCATCAATCCTCTTTGAAAACGTGCGTGCTGTTTGTCCCACATATAACTGTAACATGTCCCACATTTTTTTGACGGAGATCAGTCATCGGATCCATTTGTTGTACGTACAAAAACAAACCTCGCGGTTCGCCGTCGGCGGAAGGCTCCCCCGACCCCGCCCCCCGCGCGGCCGGGTGGGGTCGGCGGGCACCCCTAGACTCGGTTTCGCGTAATATTAAGTATTAACCAAAGCGGCAAAACCCGAAACACCAGTAAGAGATTAAAGGCATTAACATCAGCGAGTCATATAATGCGGGATGCGGGCGGCGGGCGGCGGGGAGGGGCGCGAGGGGGCCGGGAGGGGGTGGGGAGCGGGGTGTCGACTTTATGGGGGGCAAAGACGTATGGTAGAGAATGTCGAAAAAAAAACAAAATTTAATTAGCGAAATAAAACGCCACTATGTTTTCATGTACTTCAATTTAATTGCTTATACTTACAATTTTGCTTGCTTAAAAATAATATGTCATCCCCCCTATACTCGCAATAACAAAATCGTTATATTCGAAGTGGATAACAAATGTATAATAATCAAAATATTAGAAAGTTATATATGGAAAATGAATAATAATAAAGTACCTACTTCACATGAAAATAATTTTAAAAGATAACTATTTGTAAAAAGGACCTGGTTATTTATAATAGTCAATTTACTGTTAATTTAATATTATTCATTTTCCATATATAACTTTTTAATATTTTGATTACCTATACTTCGATTTTTAACTTTAATTTTGTTATGATTGATCAAATGCTATGTATGGTCAGTTCTACTTTACGGTGTTGGAAGCATGGACGCTGAAGGTGAATACTCTAAATCACCTAGAGGCGTTCGAAATGTGGATACATCGTAAAATGTTAAGGATATTTTGGACTGACATGACTAGTTTTACGTAGAGAAAATACAAACAGACAGTTACTTAACATAGTAAAGCTCCGTTAAATTTCATACTTTGGTCATATAATGAGAGGTGAAAAGTACTTCATCCTTCAGCTCGTCATGAAGGGGAAGATTGAGGGTCGCAGAGGGGTCGGAAGGAAGTGGCACTCCTGGCTTCGAAACATCCGAGAATAGACCGGGATAAGAAGCGTGGAAGAGCTGTTCCGCACTGCCCTGGACAGGGAAACATTCTTCCAGATGATCGCCGACGTCGGGGGGACCCGACAGGGCACATGAAGAAGAAGAAGATTATACATTTGTTATCCTGATGAAGAAGCCATTGGCTTTGAAACATGTTGAATTTTTTTTCAATAAAAAAGAGGTGTAAACAAAGTTTATTTTTATAAATTATAATTTAATTTAAGCAGTGTAAAACTTTTTTGTTTTTTGACCTTACCAGTTTCAGCCTATCGCGGCAAATTATTATTTAATACAATTTATTTAATTTATATAGACTCCGTTAATATAATTTATAAGACTATTCTGGGCATATAGTGAGACTTTCACTAGAGTGATCGCCAACTTCGGGGATCTGATAGAGCATACAAAGAAGAAGAATATATACCCACACTTAAATTGTGCAAATGCCCTAGTTCATATATAAAATAATTTACCGATCTGAAGATGGCCATGATAGGCTGAAACGGTACGGACAAAAATAATAAATTATGGAAAAATGTAATAAAATGTATAAATAAAATCATTATAATTTTATAACGGTTAGAGTTACTATGAGAAATGTTAAGGCATCTGTCGTATATCAACATTTCTATCATTATTGGGGAAGTATTGACATTAATTTAATATTTGGACATTTTTTATTAAGAAAAAAGTAGATGTGTGTGAAACAAACTGATTTCTAATTATTTTGCACAATATTCGTCACATTAAAATTGACGAAATGTACAATGTTGTGTAGTAGTCAAGACAAGATTAACAAGTAATAGACCGGATTGTACGTATAAATTCAAAATAAATCCAAAGCAGATGAAAAGCGAAAGATGCACAAAAAATCTATATAAAAAATATTGTCACGAGAGTCTAAAAACAATGGTAATTATGCATTATCGAAGTCTCTCGAACAGTCTACATGAATCTAGGATCAACTACACTATTCTTGAAGAAATCATAAATCACCAGAAATATTGAGAAACTGGTCGAACATTTTGTGACATTTATGTGTAAAAGCGATGAAAGCGCGCACGTGAGAGAGTTATCTATGACAGCCGGCTAAAGCCATGGAAAATGAAACCAGCGAGACCAGCAGGCGAGCAACAGAGAGCACGAATAATGTGTTCCGCAAACGGGCGCAGATTCTAGCAAACGAAAATAAAGTGTTCCACAGACGAGTGACTAGTTATAATCAGCTAAGACAAAGCCAAGGTCGATGTTATTAAATACCAATTTAAAAAAAATTATATTTCGGGTGCGCCACTGCGCCCCATCCCGAAATAAGTAGTGCATCGCATTATAAGAGAGGCAATAATTACCGGAGTCATATTTATACCGGAAACTTAAAGGAGCAACCGGCGCGCAGTGGTGGCGCTGGGATAAGGATGGTGAGGGGGAGGAGGGAGGACGATAGAGAAATGCTTTGTGAAAGGGGGGCACGTTAGTAATGACTCGTGGAGTGGTGTGACGCCGCTAAATACCTTAAGTACACGGAAAATAATGTTATACTATGTGCTTCCAAATATTACGCACACAAATAACGAGTTATGTACGAATGGAGTCATTCCTGATAGAATCTTGCTGTCCTGGTACCAACACTGATGTACGAAAATACTATAAACCTTCATTCTCGGGAGGGGTAGGCAGAAAGGATGGAGCGTCACACTCCTGATCATACAAATTTACACTACTTCGCACGCAAGCTTGCCTTCGAAAATTATTCACTCTAAAATTTTTATCCGTGCAATTTTGTACTCCGACAAAAAGGAAGCGAGATATTGGAAAAAAAATCAATTTTCCCGACCTTTGCCTCGAATAAATTATGAAGCGAACACTATTTTGATGGGTTAATTTTGCACCCTTTTTACTCCCTTTATTTTAACGCGTGGCGTCTGATCGATTGGTTGACGAAAAAACTTTGGATCGATTTTTAACCCTTTTCCCGTGATCCAATCGAGCTGAAACTTTGCAAGCAGACTCGTGGCGACGATCAAAGAGATCATTCAAATTTTCGTTACCAAAAATAATAATTATAGTATAATTTTGGATTTTTCAAATTTTTAATGGTTTTTTCATACAACTAAGTAAGTTGTATGGAGATTCCGATACGGAACCTGATAGTAAAATAGTATAATTTTGGATTTTTTTTATTACTCCCTTTCGTAGCGTTGCCCGACCGAAGCCCAACGCGTAGGTTAAGATGAAATAAAGGTGTATGCAAAAACTCAGCTCGAATCGAAATTTTTTCGAAGGAAAATATGCATTTTCGCATTCGCTTATATGCATACATTTAACTCTTCTTGTCTATTTGTCTGTTGTTTGTTTTGGTGGAGTCTTGTAATTGATTTTTCACCAACTTCCCGACTAGTTGTAGCTCTGAAACTATCAACAGTGGATGACTATTACATTTTTAAATCACATTCAACATTATTTGGTCATTATTTTCATAAACATTAATAATTAATCAGGTCCCTCACAAGCGCCGCAGAAACAGCTGAAGAACAATGCCGTTTGAAAATTTGTTTTAAACTTTAAAACAACGTGTTTAATATTTGTACACTGCATGGATGAAGATAAAAAATTGAATACGAATGTACGCAAATATAGTGAATAAAAGCATGTCTTAATTTTGAGTTGATTTACATGATTTTTTGTTTTATTTATTTAAAAAAATAATAATATTAAATTTTAAGGTTTGGTTGCAAATATTTAACAATAAACATTACACGGATGTAAAGGTCTATGTCGACACTTAAAGTGTTTCTAAAGTAACGAAATCATTACTATCATTATTTTCATAAAGGGCTAGATATTCTTAAAAACTAATTATGTATTCAGTGGAAAATACACATATTTTTGAGATGACTTGAACAGTAATTTTTCGGTACTGACAAAAATGTAGATAGTACACATAGGAATACTTCCATAATCGAAAGTAAAAATATTTTTAAATTAACTTATTTTACGACATGCAAGCTATTATGCTTGTAAAATATGATAGATCACTTTAATACAGGAGCTAATTTAAAAATAACTATTAAAAAATATAATTAATAAAAATGTACTCTGTTTTCACTACATGTTTCAGGACCGATGGTCCTTTCGTAAGGATACTAACAAATTAAAAATCAAAAATCGAAGTATAGACAGTAAAAATTTACATGGAAAAAGAATAATAATTAAGTGCTAACATAAAAACAAATTAAAAAATAAAAATTTATAAAAAGAACCTGATTATTTATAATATTCAATTTCTATTTACACTTATTCTTATTTCCAAAATTTATAACTTATCAAACTGTAATCAATATAATATATATATAATACTATATATATATATATATATATTATATATATAATATATATAAAAACCCGTGTTTCCCTATCCGCCAAGTTTTCTCCACAGCCACCCAACGGTGGTTATGGTGGTGGACAGCCCATGGTGTCACATCGAAAATATGCGAGTTTGGTGGGGGTGGCTGTGCGTGGGTGGGAGTGGGTGACAAAAATGTGCTTTCTAGCGCATTGTTATGTTATGGGAAGGCCGCAAATGCTTCAGATTGTTTCAAAATAGGCGCGTGTCGGTGAGTCTAAAAGGTTCCGAAAAAACTTGCTCTAGAAAGTTCTGGAAGGAGAAGGTTCTAAAAAATTCCCGAATGTTTTAAAAGGTTCTAAACTGAGTGGCGGAATGTGTCGGTGTATCTAGAAGGTACCTGTACATTCGTTAAAGTACTTGAAAGTTCTGAAAGGATAATGTTCTAGAAGGTTCGCGAAAGTTTTATGACGATCCCAACAGTGTACTAAAAATCTACGCGTGCGAAGCCGCGCGGGCACAGCTAGTTCTGTATGTAAAATTGGTAAACCTTTAATAATATCTAAAGAATGACCCATACTCAAAAGATGATTAGCAAATTCGGAATAATCATTAAAACTTAAACACCTAATGAAACATGTTGATATTTTCTATATATAAGTGATGAAAACACAATCATTTTGCTCTTTTTGAAAAAGTAATAAAAATATAGTTGCTATTGCTATTTACGCAAGGGCCACCAGACTGCATAGTAATAACACGTTTGAAACAAAACCAAGTTGAATTTACTTACAGAAAATAGACTTACTTTGGGGACATTAACATAAATATACAAAATCGCCCAGGATTAGCCATTGTAAAACACCTGATATACTACGGGAGCAAGGTATTTATACAGGATGCTTAAACGTTCTAAAGCAAAAATTAAAAATATCTCTCGTAGTTACGTTGCTAAAATGGGGATAATATCTAAGGGTAGGTATGATAAAATTAAAAGAATACATACAGGTATAGGTCTTTTCATATAAGCTTGCAATTGAGTGCGTAATACGCACTGTACCCACACTTTCATTACATTACGCTTTTATACACCACATATGTATATGTATAGGCCTTTTAATATTAGCTTGCAATTGAGTTAGTGTGGGTACAGTGCGTTATATGCGCATTTTTTCATTGTGTTAAGTTTACGGATACGAGAGGGGCGTATTTAAAAGAAAAGAGAAAAACTGAGGGTCCCTAGGCAGCAAAACATGTTTGTATAAGGGGAAATCAAAAATAATACAAACTTATCCACTTAATAACTATAGTATAGTACAATTAACTTAACAACTTTGAACAAAATCAAATCCATGAAATATTATGATTTACGGATTATCTCTTCTCCAACACAAGTCTTTTGAGTTTAATATTGAAGATGCCTATATTGTAAATCTTCTTCATGTCACTAGGAAGTCCATTATAGAACTCAGCGGCTGTATAAAGGAATCCAAAGCCGTTCTTTATCAGTTCTGGGTAAATCCGTTCTTACATGCTCTCTCGCTCTTGTGTATCTGGAGAGTACGTCGCTATTCAGGTACAGGATAGATATAGTACAGAAGAAATATACACAGTAAATTTAGCTTCAAATTATAGACAAACCTTGTTTTATATATCATATAAAATACTTGAAATATCGCGATTTACAGACTATCTCCTCTCCAACGAAAGGTCTACTATTCAGGAAGAGGATAGACTTAATATCATTTAAAGATTTGCTCCCTGGCCAGCCCGAATAGATAGATAAATGTTGTATTTTGTAAAGTTAGTTCTATACCTGATGATAAGGGAGACTGCTTCTCTCAAAAATACAATCATCATCATCATTCTTGGTACTACAACCCTTGGTGGGTCTTGGCCTCCTCAATAATTTTCCTCCACTCATCTCGGTCTAGTGCCAGCTCTCTCCAGTTTCGAAGCTCTAAGGCAGAGATGTCTTTGAGGACGTTGTCACTCCATCTTAATTTTGGCCATCACGTTGGATCTCCGAACCCCCAAGAATTCTCTAGTATTATTTACTAGACTTTTCTAGTGTTTACTCGAAAGTTTTCGTGACTTACAGATGTCTGCAGACGTCTCTCGAAAGCTGTAGGTAATATTAGATAGTGTTGTGTCAACTTCAAACAACTGTTACTTGACAGAAGTGCTTAATTCTTTTTAGCCTCGTTACAATATTTTAGATCAGGATAGACTAAGTGTATTTTTTTTGTATTGTATAGATAGAAATTATTGCAGATAAAAATGATTTAAAAATCCGCACACACATGAGGCGGCGAGACAATAAATAATTTAAACCCCATTAAGGCGCCTCAGTCTCGCATAACTCTCGCGCACTTATTAGTCGTTAATATTACGGCCGCGACTTAGCGGGCCCTAGCTCCATCGCTACGTGCCCATTTCAACAATATCATAATCCCAATAATTACCTCCTTGGCGGTGCCCCCCGGCGCGGGAGTCGCACCCCCGACCCGGCGGGCGTCCCGGAGGCGGCTGGGATGAGAACCGGAAATGGTGAAAAAACAGCGCAGCGACAAGGTGACGAGACGTTTAACCGTTTGTCAAATGCTACGTCGAATATGACGCACACGTCAAGGAAAAAATCGTTCGTGTACTCGTGTACGCGCGGTAGAAGTTATACTTAAAAACTAAAATACAGACAAAATGTTATATTAACTAGCTGTTCGTACCCGGTGTTGCACGGGTTAAGGATTAAGTTAAAAATAAATTTGTGGGGGGAAACAAAGGTTCGATTCGAACGGTATAGATTTGCATCGAAAATATTTCAGGGGGAGGGGAAAGGGTAAAGGGGGAGGGAGTAAATGTCCTAAAAAAGTACATATTTTAATAATAAAGTAGAACTATAAAAAATTCTTCTGTTTAAATTATTTTAAAACATATCGGCCACAAAAGGACTGATACACTAATCCATTGCTCAATCACCTCTGAGTTTAAAAATGATATTATAATATTGAAAATCATTTTATTTTAAAACAACGTTAAAAAGTCTATTTAAATCTTGAGACAAAACTTTAGATATATTCGAAAAATTGAGTAATTCGTTTATAATATTTTTACATTCTTCAATCCGAACACTTAGAAACAAATTTACAACACCAAATGAAAGTAAAAATAAATTATTTGGAATATACAATGCTTTTAAATGGTCAACAAATTCAAGAGAATTTTTAATTGTATACTGAAGTATAAAAAAATTAGTATCAAGAATTATTTTGTTTATTTTAGCCGATAATTTACTACTAGGAGCATTACAATTAGATACAACAGGTGTAATTGGTTGATCAATTTTATGAATTTTTAATTCACTATATAATTTTATAACTATGTTACCCGCCGAGTCCTAAAGAAAAACTTTCCAAATTTTGAGTCCGATCGGTCAAACGCTATAGATTTGAATCGAAAATATATCAGGGGAGGGTAAGGGGCAAAACAATAAGGGAGAAATGTCACCTATGTTACCCGCCGAGTTCTAAAGGATAAGTTTCCAAATTTTGAGTCCGATTGGTCAAACGAATTTTGAATTTGAGAACAAAACGAAGATTTGAATCGAAAATATATTAGGGGATGGGGAAGGGGTGAAAGAGGAGGGAGGAAATATCACATATGTTACTCGCCGGGTTTTAAAGAATAAGTTTCCAAATTTTGAGTCCGACCGGTCAAACGGTACAGATTTGCATCGAGAATATATAAGGGGAGGGGAAGGGGTACAATAATAGGGGAGAAAAGTCACCTATATTACCCGCCGGGTCCAAAAGCATAAGTATGCAAAATATGAATCGAATCGGACAAACGGCGTAGATTTGTATAGAGAATAGACAGACATTGAGTTTTATAGGTATAGATGGATGACGCTCAAATATTGAGGTGTAAAAAGTTTCATGAAAAGAATTAAAACTCATACATACGAAATGTAACCTCGAATATTTAAAATAATTGGGGCAACCAAAAACTTCTTCTGTGTACAGTTTTCTGCGATATTCTGCCGTGACCTCTGTGGCCAACGTTTCGGATCCCATTGCAGGGTTCATCATCAGGGCTGACACATCAGCCCTGATGATGCCAGAGAGGTCACATATCCACGGCAGAATATCCCAGAAAACTATAAATTTAAGATTTTGAATGGCCGTGAAAACCTCATTAAATTAATGGCTTCATTAATTCATAGCTTCGTCACTGTGAGACTTATATAATTAATCTTAATTAATAATCATCCCTCTGGCGACAAAGTCCAGTAACTGTGCTCTGAGAACGTACCTACACATAAAAAATATTTTTAATTTTGTAATATTTAGATATTCCCTCTTTGTAATAGTTTTAATTCCGCGGAGAACTTAAGACACGGTCTGGGCCCAAAGTTTCAAGAAATACGGAAACACCAAGTCAATACTGAAGAAGTTACAAGAATGGATAGTCTGAGCAGCCAGTGGTGGCGAAGATTCGGAGAATGGAGTACATTAAAGTGGCAGACGAAGAAGGGGGTGAAAATTTGGTAAAGATAATATTATGAAGTAAACTAACTTTTATCCGTGCCTATCCGCGCATATAACAATTTTCCACGATAATTGGGAGACGCATATAAAGAATATATTTAACCAAATATAGACATATTAGAAAAACGAATCGCCTGTCTTGAATTGTTTTTGAATTTTGCAAGATTAAAAATACTGTCACGTGTCGTGGCTGCGGGAGGCAAATAAAAACACTGGAAATTAACTGGCGATTTATTATTTAATTATTATATGGACAACATTACTTTACACGAATTAACTTAACGCTATTCTTTTAATTACATATTTCGTTATGTATCACTCGTCTATGAATACTTTGTAAAACATTCAATTCTCTCACGTAGTACTTATCGCATTTATTTATTTCGCCACTTGGGTTAGAATTCTCCCGATTATTTCGCTCGATATCTGTCGTATCGCGATTCACGACTGGGAACACCTGGCCGTCGTCTGCACGTACTTCGTTCTGAACGATATGTCAAAACAAGACTCTCGCGGCGGCCTAGATCCGCGCTATTTATAACTAAAAACCGAAATATCGAACTTCCTAGAAAATTCTAGTGTTCAGAAGATGGTTCCCGTCCCTTCTAGGCGGTTCTAGTCGTTTGTAGACATTTTCCGATGGTTGTAGATGATTGTGCACCGTTCTAGATCCTGCGGTAGTATTGTGACATATTACAAAGGATTCTGACAGCGCGCTATTGCTTCTGCTTGCCATTCCGTGACAATATATTTTTTGATGACTTCTAAAATAAACCTATAATACACTATTAACTTGTAATGGAAGATGTAACTTTCATACTTACATGTGGTTTTATTTAACGTATACTATAAATACAATCCATCAACGACTGTAGGATAATGAGAAAGATAAAGAGATATGTAGGTAAATACAATAACAAATTTACATTTTACTTATTATTTAGGGAATGGTTGTGGGTTCGTGGAAAGAAAGAATGTTTACGATTGGTTATGGATGTTTACTTCTCACCGGAGAAAAGCTCTGGGTGCAAGTAAAGCAAAGAGCAGAGAAAGCCTGTGCATGCGTAGCGGAGGTCCGCCCGAACCGATAGCAGAGATCCGATTGCGTTTCTTATGTAAGCTCATAATGTATACGAGGTGCGCGCTTTCTGATCGCGTTACGGACGTTTACAGTCTTGTTATTAATTGTTCAACCTGTGCTAGCAATATTGTTATAAAACACTGCTTGACTCACTTACATGACACATGTATATGAATACATAGTGCAATTGACTGGATATTAATTGCAACACGGAATTGGGTCAAGTATGCACAACTAACGAAAATATGGTATTGCGTGATAAACGATAACGTTGAAGCGATTCGGACTATAGCCCAATATTGTTGTTTATCAATATTTTCGGATCGCAACGTTTACAGTCTTGTTATTAATTGTTCAACCTGTGCTAGCAATAATGCTATAAAACACTGCTTGACTCACATAGATGACACATATACATGAATACATAGCGCAATTGACCGGATATTGATTCCAACACGGAATTGGGTCAAGTATGCACAACAAACTATGGTAAAAATATGATATTGTATGATAAACGATAGCGTTGAAGCGATTCGGACTGTGTATGTGCTCGCATGCATAATTATTGAGGAGAAAATGTCCAAGTATGTACCTTTCCTTGTCTTAATTGTTGTTATTAGTTCTCTTGACTTACACATCTTCGTTAGTAATGCGATCAATAGAATATAACAGAAGGGTACTAAAATAAGAATAATGGTCCTACCTTTGGCCCAATCAATACATGTTTGCGCTAATTTTTAAGCGGAACCTTGTGTCACAATTCACCCCTAATTACTTGATGCAGAAGGGTAGTATCAAAAAGAAAAAGATGTAGAACACAACGGACGCGCATCACTCGGGGATGAGCCGCCTCGCCGCTTGCCCACCCCTCTGCGGAGGAAGTCGGGCAGACACGGATACTTGCGATTTCCATTAATCTCATTAGCCACTTCACAATGCAGACTACCAATGAGGGAATTAAAATAATAATCGCAGACCGTTAAATTCCGAACGGGTTGCGGGGGGATGGGGAGGGGCGGGGCGGCAGATCTGCGGAGCGCCCCGACGCAACAGCACCGAAAGGAAGCAAACCCTTAAATATCGGGTGTTGTGACGTCAACTTTTTTAAATATCAGCGTAATCCCCAGATTCTTTAGGATTCAATAGACAAAGTGCGCCAAATAGCATAACTATCATTCTTTATTTATGTTTACATAATATTTTACACACATGATACGAATTATTTAATTTTTATGGATTTTTTCCAATTTTTACAGTCCCATGAAAGTATGAACTTGTGCACGGAACCGAAGAATGTCACAAGTGTGATAGATCACTGTATTTTTTAAAAACGTAATAATAATAATAATAATAATTGGATAATTTGTATAGCGCCGTTTTCGCGAAATACTCACCTCAAGGACGCTTTACATAGAGAAATTATTATCTTACAAGACAACTTACTGCTAGAAAAGAAAAAACTTATTTACTATTACTTATTCACTAGGTGGCATACAAGAAGTGGAATTAAAATTGAGTACTATAATAGTTTGTGAGTCCCTGAAAGAATTATGTGTTTTCGCGGAGTGCACAATATGAGTGGAAAACATTAGCTAGCGTTGTTGTGGTTAGATTTTATAGGTTTTTATAGGATTGTCTAAATAAATGCGTCTTAAGTTGTTTTTTGAACAGTGGTAAGCTGTCAGTTTGTCTCAGTTTGTTAGGTAGTTTGTTCCATAACTTTGGTCCAGCCACCGCGAAAGCACGATCACCGAAATTAGTTTTGTGGACGCGATTTACTTCAGCTAACCTATTTGTATTAGATGTTGATGCTGAGCGAAGTGTTAGTTGTCTATTATTTGCGGAGAATGGAATGCAGAAGTCGGTTATGTATTGAGGGGCCATGTTGTGAATAGCCTTAAATATTGTAAGGCAAAGCTTATATTCAATCCTCTCTGGACATCTAAGCCAGTGAAGGTTTTGAAGATGGTTTGAGATGTGCGCAAACTTTGAAACGCCGGTAATGAGTCTTGCGGCGGCATTAAATACAGATTGTAATTTGTTTATTTCCTGTTTCGGGAGATGAGCGTAGATACCATTACAGTAGTCTAAGCGAGAGATAACGTATGCATTTATTAGTGATTTTGTTGCTTCTGTTGGGATGCTTTTGCGAATAGATTTAATGCGGCGTAAATGATAGAATGCAGAGCTGGTTGTGCTATTAATTTGTTTACTAAGAGACATGCTTGAATCCAAGTAGACTCCAAGTAGTTTGACATTAGTTTTAGGAATTATGTCAATATTTGAAATAGAGAGTGGGAGTTTTTCCAACAGGTGTTGGCGTCTTCGGGTAGCTGTCCAAAGGAACTCAGTTTTGGTCGGGTTAAGTTTCAGTTTATTCGAGGACATCCAAAGGTTTACGTCATTTATGCACTGAATGATAGATTGTTTTAGTATGTTTGTATCGTTTGGAGAACAATGGAAGTATAGTTGCCAGTCATCAGCATAACAGTGAGCTAGAAGTCCGTGTGTGGTAATGATATCAAATAAATCTTTTGTGTACATGATGAAAAGTAAAGGACCTAATACCGATCCTTGTGGAACACCTGACTTCATACAAGCCGGTGCTGATTCAATGTTATCAATAACTACCGTTTGGAAACGGTTCGAGAGATAGGATTGGAACCATTTAAGCGCTGTACCGCGTAGACCGTAAGATACTTCCATTCTTCTCAGCAAGAGTTCATGGTCAATTGTGTCAAAAGCGGCACTCATGTCAAGAAGAGAGACGAGTACTAATTTGCCCGTATCTATTGCGAGTATGATGTCAGATAAAATTTTAAGGAGTCCGGTTTCTGTAGAGTGGTGTTTTCTGTAGGCTGATTGAAATTTACTAAATAAATTGTGTGCGTCCATATATGCATTTAGCCGCGAAGACACAATTCTTTCAAGCAGTTTAGCGATAAGTGGTAAATTGGATATAGGTCTGTAATTATTGAGGTCTTCTGCATCCAGCGTAGGTTTTTTTAAAATTGGAGTCACTATTGCACTTTTCAGAAAGTCGGGAACTTCTCCAGTGCCTAACGACATGTTGTAAAGTTTACAAAGAAAAGGTGCTAGTTCTTGTATGCAGGATTTGAAAAGCCAAGTTGGTATGGGGTCCAGAGCACAATGTTTGGTTGGAGAGATTCTCGTAATACGTATAATTTCTGCAATGTTAGTGTCTGACAGAGTGTCAAATATAGTGTCACCTGGTAAGAATGATGGTTCTGTACTAGATAATGTTGAAAGCCTAATTTTGTTTATCTTATCTTCGAAGAAGTCTGACATTTTGCTTGGGGTGATATTTATAGAAGGAGTTTTGTATGCTTGCGGTTTTCCTAAAACGGTGCTCAGTGAATTCCACATTTGTTGAGGGTTTCCACTCTCAGCATCAATTTTTGTGGTCCAGTAAGTTCTCTTTTTGAATTTTACTTCCTCTCGATATTCTATTTGTGCAGCAATCCATTGTAATCTTTGAGCTTTGGGATGAGGTTGCTTGTATGCTCGTTCTAGTTGACGCATTTTCCTTTTCTTTGTTCTGCATGCTTCGTCGAACCATTGATCGGAAGTTCGCAAACGGCGTTTTTTGGTGACCTCCGGGGCATGCTTATTTAAAAGTTGCGATAAAACTAGATTATATAAGTTAATAAGTTCCTGAGGGGATGAATTCTGTGATGGTTTGAAGAGATTTGTCGTTTTGAGCTCGGATATAAATTTTTCGATGTCGAATTTTCTCCAGTTTCTAGATTTGACTGTGTGATATTGTGGTGGTTGTCGGTTTGTATTTATTTTAGTTCTAATTAATCGATGATCGGAAAGACCGATATCGATAACTTCCGGAGGTTGTTCTTCGTTTTCCGTTCTGGATATAAAGACGTCAAGAAGCCCTCCAGCATCATGAGTTGGTTGCGACACTCTTTGCGTTAAGCCAAAGGAGTTGAGTAAATCTTTAAACCGGTTGCTTGATGTATTGAGTGCCTTTTCCAGATGTATATTTAGATCCCCTGTGATGAATAAATTAGTATATGAGGCTGTTGTTTCTAAAAGAGTTGATAACTCACAGAAAAATGTTTCAGTCAGCTGCTTTGAGCCGGGCCGGTATATGGTGACTAAGAAACAGGTGGAGCTACCAGATGATATTTGGCAGCCAAGACATTCAAAGGTGGCGTACTTCCCCAGTGTTGATTTGGTTAGCTTCAAGCCTTGAGTTGCTACGACTGCAATACCTCCGTAATTATTTAGTAGGTTATGCGAGTCTTCTGTTTTTCTGGGCCTGGCTTCTTCGACTACTGACAATCCCTTAGAGCGAAGCTGTTTCAGAGAGATCGTATCGTAGTCTTCATGCCAAGTTTCGGTAATCGCCAGTACAGTAACGTAAACACATACATGCAAATAAATATACATATAAATATTAAAAAATAAGCATGTTAAGGTTAATATCACAATCACACCACTCAACGATTTTACGCACTTTTTGAACTATACATAATGTTGTATAGTTCTAATATTCGCTGGAAGATTATTAAAATATTTAATTCCTAGCTATCTGTAGTTGTGTTGCATGGCTGTTTTACTGCATCTAGATGTATTAAGAGTTCCAATAATACGCGTTCTTTTGCTACGTCCAATTTGATCTTGATCTACATTTGTGTTTTGTTGATTAACAGTCTATTTGTGCATTTGTAGGTAATATTGAGTTGGTTTTATATATGCTTTCTAAATTGGGACCTTCAATTCTTTGAACAGTTATTATGTATGATAAGTTCTAGGTTGCTTTAAAATTATTTTTATAATCAATTTTTGTATTATTTTTAATGTTTGCTAATTGATTTTATAAGTTCCTCCCCAGCCAATTATTCCGCATTGAAGTATGGATTGGACAAAGGCATGAAATATTATTCTGAGAGATTATTGTGTTAATTTGTTGCCTAATATGTATGAATTTACGAATTCTGTTTACAAATGTTTTTATTTTAAAATAAAAGAGAACTTCTGTTCTGTCAACAATTCATTGTGATGGGAAAATTGTGACCATTATGATCAACGCGATGAGAAGAGACGACAAAGGCGTGGTTCATAAAGTGCTGGCTTTCCAGGAAGTAAAAAGAGAAAGAGGTCGCCCCCTGCTGACATGGTGGACCAGCACGGCGAAATTGAGACAAAAAAAAGAAATACTCCATCTGACAACCCAAGATAGGCCGTCTTGGCGTCGAACGATTAGGAAAACCGACCTCATTCAATGTGGGAAGTGGCAAAGATAAGGAAGAAGAATAAGTAGAAGAAATCGCCGAAACGGGCGATGTTGTAAAACCTGAAATTCTTCAACAAGGTCTACAGTACGTGTGCTTTCGACAGAACAGTGCCATGTGTCATACATAGCTCGCGCTACAACGCAAAATCTGCATGGTTCGTGGCATTTTATGACCGCATAATATCAAAATTGGATGATATCAAATGGCGTCGTCGATCACCGATTGATTAATCGATTTAACTGCGCTTGACCTTTTTTTCTTTAAGGCTAAGGAAACAGGCCAACGACCATTCCGTAGATGATTCAACATTCGTCGAGAAATCGAACAAATTATGCCAAAACTTAAAAATAAAGTGTGATTGTCAGACCGCATGTTTGCGTTGCATCTAAAGTGCAGCTCATCGTCATCATCATAACTGTTGGCCCCTCAAGAGTCTTCCTCAACTGATTTCCGTCTTGCCTCAGCTCTCTTCAGTTCTCCGGCATCTCTGAGTCTTTGAGAACATTGTCGCTAGTTTTGACCATCCTAGACTACGTATTATTAATATTTTTGTTTTCAAATATTTTGTTAGTAAAGACGAGGAATAGAAATTTGGATGTATCAAAAACGCGGCCAATAAAACAAAGAATACTTTTATCCGAGAACCGTGGGAATGATCTTGGAAAGTAGGTGGGAAGGGGGCCCCCCCGGATGTTTTTCCTCCTGGACCGGCGATAATCCCCGCGAACGGAGATTACAATACCACCGCGCATCCCGGTGGAGCAACACCAACAGTTGTATACGATCATCAGCTGTCGGCTCTCTACCCGAGTATTTATTTTATTTATTCAATGCTTTGCATTATTCACATTAATTTAAGGTTTAATATTAATATGTCTGTCTCACTATAAAAACTGTGTTAAAAGAAACCATACACTTCATGAGAAATATTCAAGATTTCCTAATTATAAAACTTTTGAAAATTGTATACTTCGCAATTTGCCAATCGATCATAGAACTTGACATAATTGTATGAGGAGGAAAAACTATGAGTGCACTCAATCCAATAATTGCAACTCAGAAGACCATTATAAAAGTTATCCTCGAAACTGCAATGTTAACTAAGACTGATGATATATATTCAACGAATTCGATATTTTTGATATTAGACAAATACATGCTAGTACTACTCTAAACTACACATACAAACACAAAAATACACATTTTAAAATGGGCCAAATGACAATTGCCACACGAACAAACTTACGAATCACATATGGGCAAAGGAGTTATAACTACTATGGACCCAAACTCTTTAACTACATGCAAAAAAATCTTGAATATAATCCGATACAAAATTCCGATTTTTTAAAAATACTTAATAAAATCATGGATTAAAAATATGGGAATATACAAAATTGATGCTCTCACTCAAACAGATTAATGAATAATAATTACTGATTTGTATACCTCTTCTTTTCTGTCCTTTTTTCTTTTTTTCAAAACATATAAATGCTTTTAATTTACTAATTTAATTATTATATGTTTATTTTGTGTACACAACTAACAGTACTAAGAGGAAATAACTTGTAACTAGACACACATGAATTAATATCTAAATGTATAACTATTTTGTAAACTATGCCTGTCTCAATATAGATTCAGTGAGACAGGCATGGTACAACCCAAATTGTATACTATATGTGATTAAGAAATAAACAAATACATACAAATAAATGCAAGTACACAAAATATAAATTGGTTAAAATAACAACATGATAATTCGTTGTCTATACTCCGCCACAAATAAACATAGTTTACATGGAATCATGATTACCTTTAGAAAATATTTTACCTTGCAAACGACATTCAAGATGTCACTTTATTTTAATGAGTGTCCCAATAAATGGTCTAGCCATATCTCTAAGCTTTTAATCGTTGTTTTTAAATTCTTCAAATATGAACTTAAATTAAGATAACTTTTCAACATTGTTTTGGACAGTTTAGGGCCTAGGTTTTCTTCAAAAATGTCTTTGTCTATAAGCGGTTTACGCTCTTAGAACTTGAAGAGAATTTAATGTAAACGATTCTAAATATTCGGCATGAACTGTAGGTTATTCAAAAGCAAAACGAAATCTTTGAACAACAAAAATTTGAACATGATATTGGGCATGTGTCCGCCGTGGCTAGCGCGTACATGGCGTAACTAACTAACTTACCATCACGCCGTTTCCCCGTGGGGGTAGACAGAGAGGATAGAGCGCCACACTCTTATGTCCTGACATACAACTCACGTCTCATCCACATTCATACATCTTCGCATGCAAGCTCGCCGGTTGTTGAGGCTTCTAACGGGACCTTCCAGTATCTGGTTGATCTGGTCATGCCACGTCTTCCGCGGTCACCCTCTCTTTCTGGCGCCGTCAACACTGGCATTATATATCTTTCTTACCATTCTTTCCTCATTCGCTCAATATGCCCAAACCATCTGAGCGACCTTTTTTAATTCCAATCTAAAGGTCCAATATTCTCAATTCCAATGTTTTCAGTGATGAAGCACATTTTTGCTTAAATAGATATGTCAATAAACAGAATTGCCGCAATTGGAGTGATGCTCCTCCACAAGTCATTGTCGAAACAAATTTTAAAATTCAAATTATTCAAATATCAATGCCATAAAATTATCAGTCAAATAAAGCCAATTTCATGGATATTAAAAAACATTTTTCTGTGTTTTATTCCAATTTAAAGTTATCCGCCTCTAAAAAAACACCTTTTAGTAGTTAAATTGCAGAAAATCAGTTACATCGATACAATCCGATACAGATCTCAAATAAAAGTAACCGGTAAATGATGTAACTGGTTAAAATACCATCCGTTTTTTTCTTAACTTATTTTTTACTTATTTCCAACATTGTTTACAAACCACCCTATACACGCAATTTAAATTTGATACATAAAACATGTCATTTCAGAAATGCGGTACCAATAAAACCATCCAAGTGCCAGTGAAGATATTTGCCAAGCCAAAATGGTGACGTCTTCCTTATCGAGAGAGCGTAGCACGGTACACATTTGCGTGAAAACGTCAACAGTGTGTCAGCAACAATGTGGCATGAGATCATAATCATCTTGAAACAATGTGAATGCATTGTAAAACGAAACTGCCTGATATTAAAGAAGGTGATCGCCGCACTGTGGAGACGTTTACCAAAAATCATGGTCAAAAAAATAATTTTAAAATAAGCTTTTACGAATTGTATTTATTGCAGTAATTTTTTTATCTTATTCATTGATAAACGACAATTTTAATTTTGTTTTGAATATTATAAATAACTTGTCGGTTTAATAGTCACGACGCTTGCCTAGTGATCTGCTAGTTGATGGTTTGAGCCCCATTCCAGGACATCAGCAAGTTAGTCCTATTCATATCACAAGCGTTTAGATTATTTTGATGTATGTATGTTAGTTCTAATTACTTTGGGGGTAACCCGCGTCAAATTCTGGTCCTCGGACTAGTCGTCTGCCGACTATTCGAAGGGATTTCACTGTTCATCTTCAGGTTGCCTTGTCGATGAGCTACTTTTCCGAAAGGCGCACGACCGTTCGAGTTCGGAAAGTTTGAAAAATTCTGCGTCAGGTGTTTGTGGAGGGATGGGTTTCTCCAGCGACGCCATTAATCCGTTTTGTTTGGCTTCTAGTGGTCCGTGTATTTTTTGTTATTGTCATTCTTTAACAGTGAAGTGGTTAGACTCTCTAATTGCTTCGGTGTTTCCGTAGTGATATGCGGTTTATTAGGAATATTATTTGTATTAGGAATATGATTATTATTATTAAGTATGTTATTCATGAAATCTTAAGAATTTCGTGAAAATCAACGACTTAGGCCCGAATACAGAGTCAATACTTAAATGATATAAAGGTTTGCAATTTGAACTGCAAATCACGCTTTTAAGTTCTTACTTGATATCGGTCCAAAACTTAAGCCGACAGTAGTATATGTCGGAAACGCTTTGAATACCCGAAAATGGACGTCAGTATCAACTATCCTTATACAAAATAACAATAACTTTTCTGAATTTTCGAACTATATCATGAATCATAATCATTATTCTCATTCATGTATCACTAAATTTATCCATTCCGTTGTACGTAACGGTAATAAAATGAATAATTTTGTATGTTGAGAAATTACAAGAAAGTCGAATTCGGGTATTAATTTTCTTAACAATATTACTTTTACTGACTCTTCCCCTCTTCTCTCAATATTCCCATTACAACTACCTTTATACCAGAAACTTAAGCATATTTTCAGTACTTAATCAATGAATTATTTGTATTTTGACCTAATCAATGCAGAAATTCTATATTTGACAGTAGTCCGTTTATTCGCCTGTCAAAGAGAGATTCTGTTATTCTTGAATCACACGAAACAAAATGTATGTTTTTCATCCAATTTTTTTTTTTTTCAATATACCTACGGTACGAAAAGTACCTTTTACATAATAGTATATAAAGAAATCAAAAGAGTCGTATTATAGTGTGGTAAAAAATTACAGGAGAAATTGACAATGATTGATTGATCCTCTCTGAGACATCTATAATATATCGACGGCTCCTACGTATAATATCTTAACCCAAAAATCGATGATTTTGAGTTTTTTG
The DNA here is from genome assembly GCA_016648135.1 of Agrypnia vestita. Taxonomy (NCBI): domain Eukaryota; kingdom Metazoa; phylum Arthropoda; class Insecta; order Trichoptera; family Phryganeidae; genus Agrypnia; species Agrypnia vestita. The sequence goes on from JADDOH010004548.1 coordinate 56,682, forward strand.
TGAATACACATGTGTATTTAATTATATCTTTTATTCCAAGAAAGAAAAAAAATATTTTGCAATAAATAATGTTTTTTTATTATATATATATTTTTTTTTTCTTGGAATTTTTTTATTTTACGCTTGAACAGGCCAAGAGGCCCAATTACAGAAGCGAAATACATCACAAAATACCCAGGCTTTAGTAAATCACAAAGATTAATTGTGACCTCACCGGGAATCGAACCCGGAACCCTCGGTGTGGGAGTCAGTGCTATGCTCACTGGGCTACGAGGACCGCCATTAAAGATATAATTAAATGCATATGAAATACACAACAAACTCAAAATCGTCGATTTGTGGGTTACGATATTATACGTAGGAGCCGTCGATATGTTGATAAATTTACCACGTTAGTCGAATTATAGACCCACCGTGCGGCGAGGAGGCGCGGGCTAAGCGGGGCATTAAATTAAAACGGCATGTCGAAAGTGTATTTTGAATTAAAATTTACTGGTACGCGCCACTGGTACATGGGCCGTTACGGCCCGCAGTATCTCCGCGGGAGGAACACGTGGGGCTAATTGCCGCCGGGGCAGATCGACGGGAGGCGCGGTAAGAATGTATTTGATTTATATGAATTTCCTATTAGTTTTGCCCCGCGCGGATTTTCATAATCCGCCGAACGAATTGTCCCGGCGTTGTTTAGCGGTGTCGTTCCGGCGAGACGCGCCCAGAAATGTAACATTACAAAACAGATAAATCAGTCGAGATATTCGGGAACAGTGCGCCAGTTTCTGCTGAAGAAAGTCTGCAACGCGGCATCCGGAAAAAATATTTCTCTAAACTTTCTCAAAAAATTGTGGCGAGGAGTGACGTCTGGCGACACCGCCGAAAGTACCTGCATATTCTCGTCTATTCTCAGGATGACAAGATTTTTATTGTATTTGAACACAAACTAGACTGACGTGCTTATCTATGCACACGTAAAGTGTCCGTGAGAAATATCAAGGCAGCTCTCAAATGTCACCACGGCAAAATTGACGAAGTGTACAATGTTATACAATAGCGGTCAAAACATGATTGTCAAAACGACGGCATCAAATGACTGTCAAGACGCGGCCAGAAATATTATATCAGAAAACTAATATAAATTAGTCTTAATATTACTCACATCAATAGGAAATAGGAATTAGCTAGGCTGCTTTTGGCAAACTCAAACATATTTTTGACAACAAAGAGATCCCAATTAGCTCAAAAAGGAAAGCATTTGAATCGTGCATACCGTGATGTGATGACATATGAAGTGGATGGCCCTTTTAAAGTGCAGAAAAGCTCAAATGCATCCGTGCTTGGCGTAAGCCTAAGAAATGATGAAATTAGACGCAGAACTAGAATAGTGGATATCATGGATTGTGTAGGGAAGGTAAAATGGCAATAGGCATGGTATGTTGCAAGGCAGGATGCTACAAGGTGGACTCCCAGAGTTCTGAAGTGGAGACCTTGGGAAAATAAAAGAGGCATCGGAAGACCTCAAAAGTGAGGGCCGACGATACAGCCGTTGTGGGGGGGAAGAAATGGTTATAACTAGCAAATAACAAGGAAGGATGGAAGAGGTCTATATCCAGCAGTAGAGAGATGAAGGCTGACGAAGAAAAAGAAGAAGAATAAAAATGTCACTAATGTCATAAGGATATGACTCAAGAGCAAGATGAGAATTTATAAAGCATGCGTAAGACATACGGCGTTGAAGGAAGGGCAGATACAATCAGGACTAAACAAACATTGAGGACTTACGAGATGAATTCACTGAGGGTGAGAGCAAGCAAGACTCTAAAGAATCGCGTGAGGACTGTCACCATATTGTCGATGTTTGACTGCGTTTAATTGAATGTCATCAGTTTGGAAATGTCTGCTGGTAAAAACTTGTAATTACTACGCAATTCTTGTTTTTTAATAATAGAGACGACAAAGTCAATTGCGAAACCTCAGAGAAAGTCGCTTTCGTCGTGGTAATGTATATTCTTACATTTGTATAGTTTTTGCTTTAATATCGTTTTAAAAGGTGTTTTTTTAATACATGTACGACTGCACGACTTAGTGCTGAGTTTTCGCACAGTCAATAAGTTGAACCAAAGAAACCCGAAACAATAAACTCGACTGTGATTACCGGATTTGAATCAACGTGATGACGGGGCGGTACTCGAATCCAGACAAACAGCGAAACACCTCACGGTACTCCGGGATAAACTCGATCCATTAAGCGCAAGAAACCAATGACTCGACGCTGTGAAATTGAGCATTAAAATGGAAGTCTTCGCCATTAGGAAAGTATAAATAATAACTTCGGATTTGGAGTCGGCGGCGGCGGCGGGTACATCATGTACAGGCCGCGGGGGAGGGCGGGGCGGGGGCGAGCCAGAAAGGCGCGCAAATCTTTGAATTAATTTTACTGCCGAAATATGCAAACGACGCGCAATAATGTATACAAAAGAGTGGCGCGCGGGGAGGCTCCTTCGAGAACTGTAAGCCGAATGCTTAGGGCAATAGCAGACGGAGGGATAGAGTTGAATCTATCCGCGTGGAGGCCGCGCAGGGCGCGCAGTCGCCGAAGACGTGGTCCAAACTTTGCGAAAGGGCGAAGATGCGGCGCGGCTTCGCGTTTTGTACGTTTCGAGTCCTCGGTCGATTCCGCGCGAAAGGAACCGAATCAAAACATGATAGACATCGTAATTTATTAATCAAGATACGAAATGACATTATTTATGAGAAAATAGGTATTTTTTTCGGTGTTCACAGGGGTTGCGACCTATCGTACGGCTGACTTAAGTGATCACTTTACACGATGTAACGTTCACCATTTCCACTCGTGATAGAATATCACATCTATCAAATTTTTGGAATTGTATACGTATTCAAGTTTAAGAAAAAGCACTAAAAGAAAATTCTGTCGTGGTTATTCATGTGGAAAAAAATTGCGAGAGAGTGACAGCAGCACCTGTAGTTATAGGTAATAATCAATATTCGAATAAATATTTTATTTGAACTAAAAATTATTTTAAATATTGTTTCTGATATAAATATTTTTACGTAGGTAAAACGGCAAGATGTTTAAATATGAGAATAAAAGTACACCTAAAATGTCTTGGTAATAATAATTTCTCAGAATTCGTAAACCACACATTAGAGACAGGTTAAACCTTTAAAAATGAAATCGGCATTGAAGTTTTATATACAAATAAAACAGGCCTTAGACTAGACAATTTAGAAATGTTAGAAATCAAAAAGTCCCTCAATACGAAATCTAATGTACTTAACCAATTATATTTAACAAATAATCCATTCTTTAAAATATTCCCATTTCAATGTCTCACTGTCAAACTCTATCCCACCCCCACACAAAGACTTGACTCTAACAAATTAAATGCATGGAAGTTGTTGAGCGTCTGTCCTCGCGAAGATACACCTGAGTATGGAAAACAGTAGACGTCTAAAAACAATCAAAGTTAGTTAGTTTTCTGAAATTAAATATTATTCATCGCGTGCACAATGTTATTTATTAGGGGTGGTTATGATATAGCGAACCAATGAGAATGTACCTGATTGATCGTCAACACAATTGTTTACGTAGCAGTCAAAGTTATAAGGTAATAATCAAGATTGGAAAAAATATTTTTTTAAGATAAACTTTTTTGAATTTTGTAATTTTCGCTAGATGATCACATTCGCGCCCCGAATCTGCCTCCCTGCGCTTCTGATTAGTACAAACAGCAGCACAATAATGAGCGCGCCCGGCGCGGCGGTAATACTCGCTTGTTATAATAAGTATAAACTCGGGCGCTAATCTTCTCCGCGACCCCGCCGAGGGAGGGCAGCCATCAATGATTATAGATTTATAATTACGTATCTACAAGGGTAGATTTCATTTAAAAATTCGCCACGTACACTTATTTATTTTTAATTCATTACTGAAATTTAAGCAATTGGTTATAAAAATATCGCAAAATTGATACACATTTGACTAAATATTCTTACGATGAATAATACTTAAGACTGAAGATTCACTGCAAATGCATATTTGGGTGTTTTTTTTTTTTTACGAAAATATGAATAATATTTTTCATTTTTATCAGAAGGTGTATAATCTTCTCCCGCAACCCCCCTTGGGAAGGGCAGCCATCAATGATAATAGATTTATAATTACGTATCTACAAGGGTAGATTTTATTTAAAAATTCGCCATGTACACTTAATTATTTTTAATTCATAACAGGAAATTAAGCAATTGGTTATAAAAATAACGCAAAATTGGTACACATTTGACTAAATATTCTTACTATGAATAATACTCAAGGATGGAGATTCACTGCAAATGCATATTTGGGCGTTTTTTTCTTTACGAAAATATCAATTATATTTTTCATTTTTATCAGAAGGTGTATAATCTTCTCCCGCAACCCCCCTTGGGAAGGGCAGCCATCAATGATTATAGATTTATAATTACGTACCTACAATGGTAGATTTTATTTAAAAATTTACCATGTACACTTATTTATTTTTAATTCATAACAGGAAATTAAGCAATTGGTTATAAAAATAACGGAAAATTGGTACACATTTGACTAAATATTCTTACTATGAATAATACTCAAGGATGGAGATTCACTGCAAATGCATATTTGGGCGTTTTTTTCTTTACGAAAATATCAATTATATTTTTCATTTTTATCAGAAGGTGTATAATCTTCTCCCGCAACCCCCCTTGGGAAGGGCAGCCATCAATGATAATAGATTTATAATTACGTATCTACAAGGGTAGATTTCATTTAAAAATTCGCCATGTACACTTATTTATTTTTAATTCATTACTGAAATTTAAGCAATTGGTTATAAAAAATATCGCAAAATTGATACATATTTGACTAAATATTCTTCCTACGGATAATGCTGCTGGACATTCACTGCAAATGAACATTTCGGCGTTTTTTTTTCGAAAATGTGTATATTTATTTTTCATTTATATCAGAATGTATATTTTTTATACTACGACAAAATTTTTTTTAGAACGATAACTTAGATATGCCCTTTATTTATATATAAAAGTAATAAAGTAAACATTATTTACAATAATTAGGAAACTATAAGCATTCATGAAATCCTGATTGTAGTGTGGTAGACAGAATAAAGAAAGGAGTGCTGAGATGGTTTGTTCTTGTAGAACGTATGAGCGATGAAAGGATGGTTAAGATGATATATGGGGCGAGTATTGAAGGTGACAGGAATAGAGGGCGTCCGCGAAATACCTGGCATTATCAAATAGGACTACAAATATTGGAAGATGGCCCTATTAAAAGCCTCAACAACCGCAGAGCTTGCACGAGAAAATGCATTAATGTAGCCGAAGCAAAAGTGGTGTGCCAAGATAGAAGAATATGGCGTTATATCATCTCTGCCTACCCCTACGGAGAAAGGGCCTGGTGGTTAGTTAGTTAGATATAAGCATTGATCGACAGGTTAAGGCCAAAAAATCGTTTTTAGTGTCTTAGAAATCATTAATATGTACGTAGAATAAGTTTTCTTACGAGTATAAAGCTAGCATTATGATGATAAAACTGTACTTAATAATTAAGAAATCTATACCTATGAAACTCAATGTCTGTCTGTTCTCTATACAAATCCACACCATTTGTCCGATTCGATTCAAATTTTGCATACTTATGCTTTGGGACCCGGCGGGTAACATAGGCAACATTTCCCCCCTATTCTCATACCCCTTCCCCCCTGACATATTTTCGATGCAAATCTGTACCATTTGACCGATCAGACTCAAAATTTGGAAACTTATTCTTTAGGACTCGGCGAGTAATATAGGCGATATTTCCCCCCTATTCTCATACCCCTTCCCCTCCCCTGACATATTTTCAATGCAAATCTGTACTGTTTGACCGATCAGACTCAAAATTTGGAAACTTATTCTTTAGGACTCGACGAGTAACATAAGATACATTTCCCCTCTCCTCCTTTGCCCTTCCCCTCCTTCTGGTATATTTTCGATGCAAATCTATACCGTTCGACCGATCGGACTCAAAATTTGGAAACTTATTTATTTATTACGTAACATAGGCTATAATTCCTCCCTCCCCTTTCACCTTTTCTTCTTCCCTTGATATATTTTCGATGCAAATCTATACCGTTCGAATCAAACCTTTGTTTCCCCCCACAAATTGATTTTCAACTTAATCCTTAACCCGTGCAACGCCGGGTACGAACAGCTAGTTATCAATATGAAGAAAGTTATGAATTTGCAAGTAATTTTTACGTTTTTTGATGATTTTAAAAAGCTTTTCATTCGTACACTATTGTTTGAATATCAAAATTACAAAAATTAAACGATTTTTTTAATTCCATAATTTAATATATCTAAATAAATGAAAGTGTGGTGAGCTTACAAACAAAAATTTGTTACAATGTTTCGTACAATTAAGAATTGTTTATTTTTGTGACGTAATTTCCATATCTCGGTCCAATTCGTGAAGGGTCATTTTGAAAAATAAACACAGTTATAACTCTACTTGAGATTATTAACACTACTCGAGTTTCAAGAGAATCAGTAGCTCTGGTTACGGATATTTTATACGAACCGTATGTTTTTCCGAGAAACGACTCTCGACGTTTCGTTGAAGTCGCATTAAACGTCATCAGGAGAACGACCTGTACCCGCGGAGGTACAGGGCGGACTGATTAATGTTTCCGGGGGCGTCAATGATGTCTAACGACCGTAATAATAACCTCAACTCTTTAATAACTTGTGAACCTACATTTATCGCAGGCATACGATAAGGATAAAATGTGAAAGCATAGAGACTTAGAGACTGACTTGCAGAGCACGGTGGGGCGGCCGCCCTGGAACAGCGCCAGGGGGCCGGACTTGCGCGGCAGCCGCAGGGCGCAGGCCCCCGCGGGGCCCGAGGCGCAGGCCAGCGTGGACAGCGGGTTGAGCAGCAGCCGCTCCACGGCGAAGGCCGGCGTCTCCGTGGGCAACAGGCGCTGCAAGGGAATAAGCGAGACGTGTATATTTTATATATAATTTTCAAATTCGAAGCAATGTACGAGCACCAACAGTACCCTCAAATGTCCCGGTCCGTGTGCTCCTTACCTGTATAATCCTGCGTATCCTTTGTATTTTTATATGATGTTATTATATACTTTGTGTTTTTTATATGCTGCTTATATTAATGCTTACTGTATTTAAATATCTTGGTGGTTTATGTATATATAATTGTATATAAAAAAGAAGTGAACAAAAATGAAGTAGCCACAATCGAATGGCACTCTGTATACATCTGGAGACTCGTGTGTGTTATCTTTAACACTACCTAACAACATACGTGAGATCGAACTACGGGGGCTGAAAACTATTTTTATATTTAATTTCAACAACACCCGGCTGATTTTGTCAGTAAGACCTTTGATGTAAGGTAAGTATGCTTTATTTCTTGAAACATCCCATAAGCTAGATCGTTTTCTTGATGTCCGTATATCGCAATATATCACCGGTAAATAAACACTTTTTATCGCTGGGCAACACGTGTTTAACATTTAATAGAACATTCCATCCGATTCTCACGCATTAATCGCCTCGGTTTATTTCGCCACTTGGGTAAGTATTTCGCTAGATTATTCACTTATTTAAAGCTTGTATTATCGCATAGCTGGCTACGCTGGCCTCGTGGAACATTATCAAACTGTCAAACACGACGTATTAATATCCGAAAGCTGACATTTTAGTACTCTCTGGATTATTCTAGTTTTTACGAGAAAATTCTCGTGGCTTCTAGGCTTTTTTAGGCCGATCTCGATTCTTCGATAGTTTTGTGACATGTGACACTTTACCAGGGGATCGGAGAGTGCGTAACTTCTTTTTAGCATCTCGTTACTATAATAATCTTTAAAAAATAGTATTAGAGGAATGTAAAATCAAACAAAAGTTACGTATATGACAACGATGTGATTTCCATGTATATGAATTCATCCAAACACAAGGATGAATATTAGATGTCGTAAGCAGTTATGGTCTTACCTATAAAACATACATTGATAAAATCAAACAATTAAGATTCCTAAAACTTAAAGTAGATAATAGAACTAAATGTATGTACAAGGATGATTATAATAAATTATTCAAAGAATGCAAAATATTACCAATTGACCAAAAAGTAAAATAAAATATAATAATATATAATACTAGAAGAAATGATAAATAATATTAATATAAACACTGACACGCACCAAAACTATGCAATCAGATCGACAGGACGAACAATGAGAATACCAATCACTAACAACGTGTATGGCGAAAGAAAAAGAGATTATATTGTGTCAAGAATCTTTAATAAATTAGATAAAAAATTCTTTGAGATGATGCAAGACAAAAAAACTCCATTGGCTTCAAAAAAGTAGAAGCTAAAAGAATATATATCAAAGCTATGAACCTAATCTCACATTAATTTATAATTACATATCACGTATCACTTTTAAAAAAACATGCAACACTCGATAATGACCTACACGCTAATCTTCATCATAAAATAAAAAATATTCTCAAATATTGAAGGCAACCATGCCGTTAAACTATTGTGCAGTTTGGCATATGTATAATGCAATAAGTATCAAAAAATTAATAAATATATAAAAAAAATGTTCAAATTAAAAAAAAACATTGATCTACAAAAGTAAAAAAACAAAGCGGAGACTGACGGATGTACGGCTGATATTCAATCTACAATTAATCAAAATCTAAATAGACAATTGCGACGACACTTGTCGAGCCGGGAAAAACTTTTATTAAAAAGAACAAAAGCCTCTCCCAAAGATAATTGATAATACAAAACGACGAATGTCCTCGCGGGGGTGGGGGGATGGGGGGGGTATTTTTAACCCCCCGCCTCCGAGAAAAGTTGCGGGGTGAAGATGGGCAATTTTCAATTATTCATTCCAATCTTTATTTCATCTATTGTATTATTTTTTGTTTTTCGTTACGAGGCTCGTTCGAATTTTGGGCAGATTCATTTTTTAATTTTTTTTTTTGAAAAATGACTCAAGTTCACTACGCACGCTAATCGATGTAATAAGAAAGAATCCAGGAAGCAGTTGAAATTGAAAAAAAATTCTACTAGTGTTCGAAAAAAAAGTTACATTTCTAAAGTGATTTGCTACTTCTAATCCAGATGACAATCTTTTAAATTTACAAACCGAATATGATGTCCTGAAGATGAAAATGAAAACTAAATGTCATATTTATAACAATGATATTAAAATTACAATTCTGTGAGCGAAAGGAACGGCCGAGTTAGCAGTATGCTTAGTTGTTCTATAGATACATATCTAGCAAGGAAAAATTAAATGAATAAGAAAATAAAATAAAATGAAATTTTAATGCAAGAGTTAAAGAGCATTTGAAATTTCTGAATAATCATGGTTTTTCTGAATTTGCAAATCATTTATTAGAAAATGATCGACGTTTGATAAAAATTTAGGATTTTCTATTTTACACACAAATAATTTTGGTCTGAAATTTAATACTTTAGAATCATTAGAAATTAGTAAAGCATGTAAAAGTAAACAAAATATTATTAATAATCAATTAAATTTAACTACTAGTCCAATTCTAAAAAAAATTCCAATAATTTTTTGTAATCAAGAACTTCAGAAATAATATTTAAAAATAATTTAGAAAACCAAAAACAAAAGACATCATTCATTTTAATATTTTGACATTTATAAAATACCTTGACGATGAAAAGGTTTTTCGAAACATGTAGGTGTAATTAATGAATATAAGTGGATTATAACAAATAATTTTTTTAAAATAAAATGCTATTACTTAATTTTTAAAAAAATACATGATTAGTTTGGTAAAAACTTGGCAGGAAACAACGAGATTAGTCAACTTGTTTCAACGTTCTTGTGAATAAAAATAAAACTACTGGTGTAAAAATTAGATGAAAATAACTTTAAAGTGTTTGAGAGATATTACGTAAAAAAACTAAATTCCCAATTATTATTTGTTTTGACTTTCCTGAACAACTGCATTTTTTGACTAATTCGCTCGTTCCTTTCCACAGAATGATCAGCTTACATCCGAATTCTCAGAGTCGAGCAATTAACAGTTCATTCGCGTTCACTAAATATGGCTACATATGTATTAGTACATGAAAAAAACCATATAAGGTAAGTGAATAGAACATCAATTTGTAGAACAGAATGTATTTAACATAACGCCGATTAAAAGCTTAGAACTAACCAGTGCTGAGCAATGTAAAAAATCGTAGATGCCTGCAAACACGAAAAACACCGTGAGGCTGCCTTGTTTGAACCAGATACAACAAAAATAAAAAAATAAAAGTTTTGTACTATCAAGGGAAGAACTATAACTACTAAGGAAATGTACCTACAAAATATTATTTTTCAGAGATGATCCAGCGACCAATTATTTTTTCTGGACCACATGGATTGGATTAATAATACAATAGGCATGATGACAGTATTAAAGAATAAGTGATTTTAGAGAAGAAAATATTTTGAAAGGATTCTAAAAGATGATCCAGTTTTAATATACACATTGAGATTAATAAGATTTTCAATAAAATAAAAGTATAAAATTGTGCGATCCGCCATTTTAACTGAAACACCGGTCAGAGCGAATGACGTCACGCCTCAGTACCCATCACCGTGTCTAAACACCGTTGCCATAGACACAATGCAATGTTTACTGAGGCTTGAGGTCACGCAGACGAAATGACAGCTGCGGGCGTTTTTGCGCGAAATTAAAAATATGTAGATGCAATTATTTGCATAAAAACTTAGTTTATTACTGAAATAATGTTATTTTCGGTAATAGTAGACGTGTACCTACAATATAGAATGTTATTTCAAAATCTGTCATCATGCCTATTGTTATTGAGTGCGTCTTGTGCGATAGGCATACTGAGCATAGATTGACTGAGATTTAACTGTTTTTACAGTTACAGCGAAAATTGCGATAAATCAGTTACCAATCATCGATACAATCAGATACAAATAACGATTGACAAAAGATTTACACTGCATGCGTACTGGAACGGCGATTCCGAGAATTATAATAAGTACTCAGTGCGGAAGTGCACATCGCTGATGTAGTAGAAATTCCTATCATTTAAAACAAAAAAAAAAGTTTAATTAAACGTCTTAAGACTATTCAAACGCTCCTCATCCTGATGAGCGGCCGCTTCAAAAACAAAAAGAAAAATGTTCAAGACAAAAATGAAAAAAAAAATCAAAACAAAAGAATAAAAACAGCTTGCCCGAGAAGAAGAAAGGGGAGGTGGGAGTACAGATCGTCGACAGAAGTAAAGAAGGGCCACACGAAATCACAATTCCAATATTACGGATGGCAAAGAAGACGCTCGCGATTCGAAAGGTCCGGATCGTTCGATCGCTGGTGCACGAAACAGGGTGGTGATGAAAACGCATTTTTCAGAAGCTCTTTGCTGTCCGCTCGGTGATATTTGAAGTGATGCGGATTTTAAGACGATGCCGATTGGAAAAGTGGGGACTGAAACAAAAGATTGCTTGTGGCGGGGGGGGGAGGGGGTGGGGGAGCTCGGGGTGAAATGACAAGAACAAAAGTGAATTCGGCGGTTGTTCAGCGCGGCGGGGTGGGGGCGGATCGACGATTGTATTGTCTTAGCCTCCGATCTGTTTTGGCTACAGGGGGGCGGTCATGTCGGGCCGCTCCGGAATGAGATACAGGGTGATCAGTAAAATAAATAATAAAAAATACAGCTTAAGCAGCCACGTAGTCTGGCGGCAGACCCACTGCCGAGTAAGCGAAGAAGAATAAGTAAAGAAGTAGAAGAAGAGGACTAAGAATAATAAGTGAATATGAAATAGACGATGATAGCGTGCCCGATCCCCAATAGGAGCCAATCTAGCCTAGCAACAGGCTGATTTATTTATTTATAAAACCAAATGACCTGATTTGGGCCTTTACATAATATGAAACATGAAGTGTTCAAATAGCAAAGTTAAGTACATAAGAAAATTACAAAAGATTAAAGAATATTAACAATATAAAAACAAATCAGTAATAAGAAAATAAAAATGAAAGAATATTTGCAAGTTAAATAGAATTAATATGTAAGCTAACCATAAAATAGAAGATAAGTAGATTTGTCTTTTGTATGTGTATTATGTATGAGCTTTAAATATATCTACAGATGCATTGATTGTATAGGCGCAGTGTATGTATAGACGAAATCGTAAGTACATAAAATAGCTCGGTCTGTCATGAAATCGACCGCCCAGGTTATTACAAATGATTACTTACAGAGTACTGTAATCAATTGTAAGTAATCATTTGTAATAACTCAGGCGGGTCCAACATACCGTAAAAATTTTATAAAGAAAAATGAAATCACCTAGAGCTCTCCTACACGATAGATTCGCTAAGTCAAGTACGCTCGTAAAGAAATCACAATTGATTTGGTCCGAAGAAATGTGTAATTTATAATTAATGAATCTTAAAAAAATGTGTTGAACCCCTTCGATCCTCAATGTATGAACTTTATAGAACGCGACCATAGAGTGGAATTATATTATAGATTGCTATGAACCAGAGCTGTATATAGAGTCTTAAATACCCGTAAGTAAGTTAGTGTTTATAACCATAAATAAAACAAGAAACACAACGAAACAATGTGCGTCGTACACACGGCTTACACATACTAATTCGATAGTATTTCTTTAATGGAAAGACCCATACCTAATTTTTTCCACTCAAGTATGCACTTTGATTCTTTCTGGCTCTTAACTACGGCTTTGACCGTCAATCCAATTATTTTATTGCATCTCATCCAGTGCCTAATTTTTAAATGTATAAGAGAAGTGCAACAACACTGTGGATGCATTTCACCCAGTATGATAAAATCATGGGAGAAGTGTATCTAATTTTATAAATCAAAATTCCTTTAAATATTCATTAAACTAATAATACAAAACAAACTATTTTTGCTATTCTGAAAATAGCAATATTAAGATGTCAGATCTTTATCCCAACACTTAATTGACGAAAATTAAAGTAAATAAAAAAAACGAGACGTAGGTATACGTCATTGTTCAGTGTTCATCGTACTTAAATAAGAAGATTTGTATATTTTCACGTATCTCTCTCAAACTAAATGCCTTTATTTGCGAAGTCCGATTTTTTCGGTACGATCTGACAGCTGGGCTCTGGCCTAAACGTATTCTCACAATTCTCATGTTTCGACTAAAATTACATGAAATAAGTACTAGTACTGTATTTAAAGCTTACAGAAAAAATATTATTTCATATTCACTTATTAATTTTTTCTCCCACAGCGTCCTGATGTAAAATTCTGGCAAAATTATCATTGTCGAGTTGGACCACAGAAAATAGATATATTGTTGGACTCTATTTATTTTGACGTTTGACGGATAGCCGTCATGTACTTCTTTCTCCCTCTGACCGAGAGGGAGAAAGAAGTACAGTACTTTTGAGAAGTTATAGACAATTAACGAAGACACTCCGAAATCGCACGTCGAGATAAACCAGCGCTCAAAATTTGAATGCTAACTGACAATTTAGACCATGTTGCAGCTCCGTTTATGTGTCATAGCGTGAATTGAATTGATTTAAGGGGGGGGTGGGGTAAGGTTAATTCGTACAAAAAAGGCATGTTTTTGTGAATTTTTTGTGACGACACAGTTAAAATCTCTATATTAAAACCAATGGTACATTAAAGTATGACATTTGAAGAATATTGTGTAAAATTTTCAAAACGAAATATTAAAAAATACGGCAATGGCAGCAATTATTCGGACGTGTCTCGGAAAAAAGTAGAATTGCGGTGTCCATCATAATTTGGTGCTAGATCATCTGAAATCAAAAAATCAATGTTCATTCGTTAGATAATAGGTTTTCGCAGGTAACGCTGGGAGGGTTTTTTGAAATCTCAATTTCTCAATTTTTTGGAACACTTTGAAGGGAAAAATGTGATTTTTTGTGAAAAATATCGACTAATTTGTTATTAAAAAATAAAAATTAATAACAAATTTGAAAAAAAGTCTCCAGCGTTACCTCGTAAATTATGTACAGAAATAGTGTTCAAAATTTCAAAAGGATCGGTGCAGTAGTTTTGGAGTTATGATAGACACCGACTTTGAAAACGTGAAATGTGGGGAAAACGCTTTAAAGTTTTGCACACTGTAAAATTCAAAATAAAACTCAACACTTACTTTATATTTACACATAATCGTCGACGCCATGTTCACACAGCAAAGAGCTTTCATCATCAGCATCTTTTTGTCTTTATCTACGCAAAACTCTTCCAATACAATAGCACGTCCGGTAGTCCTCAGGTGAGCGCGTCTCTTAGCTGCCCGAGCAGGTATAGAAAATCAGTCTGAGTATCGCTCAAATGTTCATAATTTCGTCAATTTTGCTCCGATTGACTTGAAATTTTGACAAAATATTCTTGCGATGTTATACATTCATTTAAAAAAAAAATAAAATGAAAAAAAAAAGTTAAAAACTTTTCCCCCCCCTTAAAAAAAGTTTTCCAAGATGGCACCACTGTAGCATGCTATGTATACAAGGTAGAAGCATTAGCTGCACTTTCCCCTTGTATGCGCTTACCACAACTCGCATTACTAAAAAATATTTTAAAATTTTATGCATCATCCTGTAGGGCGTGAGATATTTCTTCCCATGTTCCTGTTAAAAATAAACGGTACCGAATAATATCGAGGCGCGAACAGGAAATAAAATCCTCCGCGAACCGGGACAATATAATTGAATAACTTTTTAATAAAAACATTGTCCGCGTGACCGTGGGCGCCCCCACCCGCCGCCATCGGAAACCATAAATAACGCCGCGGCCAATCAGAGGGCGGGACACAATGGGGCCGCTGATGAGAGCGGGCCCTAATCGCGAGTCGCGTTCGAGACGGACCGTCATTGAATATTAAAAAGAAACGTCATTGAATATTAACTGAGCGCCATTGTTTTTTCAAAATTTCCATAAATCTATTGTCTCGATGAAATGAAATTCTTTTTCAGAGGGTGTAGATATGCTAATCATTATCGCCATTTAGTGTGGTGACGATGACAGATTTTCTATTCGAGTGGGTATTTCTTTGTCTGTTGTTTGTTTGTTGTGGTGGAATATTTTAAATGATTTTTCACCAACTTTCCGACTAGCTAGAGCTCAGACACTAAAAACATTTATGTAAAGTGGATGACTATACATTATTAAATCATTATAGACCCTGCAATGGGATCCGAAACGTCGGCCAGAGAGGTCAAAATATCCCAGAAAAGTACACACAAAAGTATAAAACCATGTCTTCAAAATATTTTTTGATTTACTTCTTTTAGGTGCTTTTATTAAGCAGCAAGGAATCTTGTAATCAATATTTAACCCTTTTCATGACCATCAATCGTTCTGAAAGTTGGCAAAGAGGCGTATTTCTGGTGACAATACAATATGTACTCATCAATTGAAAAGATATTTTTATATGTTGGTATGTTTTAAGAACATTAACGTTACCAGCTGCGAAAAACTATGTATACTAACTAGTTCATGAGAAAAGACTACAGATGTTCTAGCGTAGTCCACACAAATAAAGAAAAGATTCTTAGATTTGAGCATAAATCAAAATTTGATAATGTGTGGATGTTCTTACGATGGAATTGGTGAACGTTGCCTTGTGTGCAGTAATCATTACATAAAGGTACAGATACACATGCTTATTAGTGGCATGCCACTTAGTGGCATGTTCATTACTAGCAATGTGCGTACACACATGCCACTAATAAGCAAGGCCTAAAGAAGGTCGATACTGCGTATGCTCACGTGCCACTAATAAGCATGTGTATCAGTAGCTTTATGCAACGTTGCGTTGTTTAGCGATCACTCACAATCGACTGAGTAGAATGTTCCCGTTGATTCCAGACGTTTCCCGAATGTTGTAGATAATTCCAGTGTGTTGTAAGGCGTCCCAGAATCTTATGGCATGTTCGATCCTGCTGTTGTTTTCTAAAGGCCATAGTTCGTAATTACCTCCTTACAATATAATAAAAGTACGTCACGTTTCTTTTATAACAATGATAACTTATATTATTACATATAAATTTTAACATCTTATTATTATTATATGTTATACCTCACCAAAAAGAATTTAACTTCTTGAGTGTGGTGAGGGATTATCGCTTACAATCATATTGGTAGTGTAATCTAATTAATCTAACATGAGAATTAGGAAATATACTAATTAATTATTTTTTTTTATTAATTAATTACACCTACATGTTTCGGAAAAGCCTTTCTTCCATCTTCAGGATGTTTTGTAAATGTCAAAATATCAGAATGAATAATGTCCTTTTTTTTCCTAAATTATTTGATTTTTTTTAGAATTGGACTAGTAGTTAAATTTTATTGATTATTAATAATATTTTGTTTACTTTCGCATGCTTTACTAATTTCTAATGATTCTAAAATATTCAATTTCACACCAAAGTTATTTATGTGTACAATAGAAAGTCCTAAATTTTTATTAAAACCGTGATCATTTTCTAATTAATGATTTGAAAATTCAGAAAAATCATGATTATTCAGACATCTCAAGTGCTCTTTTACTCGTACATTAAAATTTCGACTGGTTTTTCCAATATAAAACGCTGTACAATCAATCTTTACGCGACAGTTTATAAACACCAGAAATGTTAAATATATTATCATTATCGTTCGAATTTATGAGGAGTTTCCCTATATTATTATTTGTATAAAATGAAGGTGTAATATTTTTCGGTGGATGTCTTGAAATTGGAACAGAGATGTGAAAAAGCATTTTTGAATTATCATAATCATCATTCTTGGCACTACAACACTTGGTGGGTCTTGGCCTCCTCAATCATTTTCCTCCACTCATCTCGGTCTAGTACCAGCTCTCTCCATTTCCGAAGCTCTAAGGCAGAGATGTCTTTGAGGACGTTGTCACTCCATCTTAATTTTGGCCTTCTTAAGCTCCTTCGCCCTATTGGCCTTGACTTCAGCAGGGACTTTGGTGTTTGATGTTCGGACATACTCTCCACATGACCCAGCCACCGAAGTCTTCCCAGTTTTAGAAATTTTGTGACGTTTGGCTCTTTAAATAGAGTATAAAGCTAATTGTTGTAACGTCTGCGCCAAAGTCCATTTTTTAGAACCGGTCCGAAGATACGCCTCAAAATTTTCCTTTCAAAAAAGTCCAGTGCTCGCTCATTCCTCTTAGTTAACCCATGTCTCAGCTGCGTACGTGAGCACTGGCCTAATAAGCGTTTTGTTCACTAATATTTTGTTGTTTCTGGACACCAGTCTGGATTTTATCTGCTTTTGTAGGCGGAAAAAACAGCAATTTGCGCTCACTATGCGCTTCTGGATCTCCTCTGTAGTATTATTGTTGCTTGTTATCAGGAATCCTAGGTATGTAAATCTTGGTACCGTTTCAAAAAAACTTGTTTGTTGGGTGCATCATACGACCATGTATTTGGTCTTCTGCTGGTTTACTATGAGACCCATGTTTTTGGCAGAACTTTCAAGATTTATGAAGGCATGAAGGGAAAAAATGGACTAAATTCAATCACAAAAGTCAATTCCACAATAAATGAGAATCCATTCGGGTTAAATTTTATTCCAGTTAAATTGAGTATAAAACACGATTATAACTACTATGTAATTCAACAGCCTTAACGATCCAATTTTTCGTAGGTAATTCCTAATTAACCCCAAAAGCGTTGTTTTTTTGCTCCAGGTTAAAAGTGTACAAAACTATCGCGAACCAACAACACGCGTCTCTGTGGGATAAGTTGGGTCGGCGAAACGCCACCAGCAGACTTCGGCTCAATTTTATTTGTGAATTTTTCGCGAAAGTTGGTTATTTTTCATAATTTCATTTAACAGAAAATGGATTCACCCGCCGCGAGGGACCCTCGCCTCCAGGTGAGCCGAGACCTCTGAGGGGAATAATGCATTAGTTCCCGTTTCGTTCGGACGGCAGCAAATGTCGGAAATGCAATGTGCAATGCTTATTTTTTTACATATCAGCAATGCGGCCTGCTCAAGTGATATGAGGTCACGGACGTTATTGAAAAATAACGTGTCATCGACGGTCTTAAACGAATAATCTTTAAATTCGGTGAAATACGTAAACTCTGTTACCTCTACGTGAGTTGAATTATAATTTTATATTTTACTATTCAAGTTTAGAGAGTATCGGAATCTCTCATCGACAGGTGAAGTATTAACTGAAAACTTTAAAATGTAGAATTTTTACATTGATTAGACAGAAATACAATTAATTACTTGATTAGGATTTGCTGGTGTAAAGGTAGTTGGTTGTATCAATTAGCTTAACAATTTTCCTTTTTTTTGGCGTAAACAGGGTTACGATTACTTAGGTGATTACGCAATATAATCCAGAGGATTTCATAAATAGTTTCGTCTCTGTGTGACATCTATAATTAATTTTGATAAATGATGATCCCTCTGTACTTCTGCAGATAAATTCAGTGATTGTGTTCCTATAGATTTGAGCATTCACTCAAAAAATATTGTTCTTTACATTTTTACAAACTTACACTGTCATCTTAAGCCACAGATATTTAGTTAACCTTTAAATTAATGGTATAGTAGAACTGCAACCTAAGATTTCAACTGTTTAAACATCGTCTGGAATCGACATATAAATATATTTGTCATTATGTCGGATAGAATGCTAACTGCAGTAAAGAAAAATTACTTTTACTGTTAGCTATCAAATAAATGCAATCCGGTATTTTAAATTGATGTTTGAGGTTACTTCGAAATTATTTTGTGAGCATATTTTAAGTGCTTCAGTGACTTAAATGATATAAGTGACGTGTATGAAGGTACGTTTATGAATATTTGTGTTTTTGTAAGAAATAATTTCACATAGTTTCATCAAAATATATATATGTTAATTAATTTTTAAAAATATATAATTTTTAATTTAAGATAGGATTTAATTAATACTTAAAATAAATACTCCCTGTCGTGATACTGTTACGATAGGTAAAAAAAGCATCTAGAAGGTACTTGAAAATAAGGAAAACAATACGAAATATTCTGAAATGTATACATTTAAGGATACATAAGGTACCTGTATTTACGTAGCAAGGGTAAAATAAAATGTTAGATTTAAATCAGGCTCTGCTGTTTTGGACGTGTGCTACGCGTCGCGGTTAAATTATTCAAAAAATTGTACAAATTCAACCCCTTCCCCTGCACCCCCATCCCATCGCACCTCTTTCTGGTTCCTTTCAATCCACCCTCCCTCGAAGGTCATCTCTTCTAAGGTTTGCGTATAAATATTTTTTTGACAATTTCTTCTTTTTATAGTCTTTTTCCTATCAATACTATATTCCTTGCAGCGGCTCAAAGGGTTGGACCGTGGATTTCCTCATAAGACTAAGAGACAACGGCCATCAGACTTACGTTATTACGAAAATTAATAATAAAATTGCATTAATAAAAATTAATACGAAAATTGTCGGTGAGATAACTAATTACTCAAAATTAAGCAATTGGTGACACAAAAGTATCAAGACAAAAAATAAATGATTATGGATAATACTCGACTTGATTAGAAACGTCAAAGTATGAGTATTATTTTTTGTTTCAATTCTTTCTTTTTTCTACATAATACCTACATATTCCATGATAGTTTTCACGAATTTAAGATATATTACCAAACTTGTGAAATTAGCCGTTTAGTCTCTTCATTCAACGTCACTCTATAAAATTATTTTTTCAGTTCTTTCCTGTATATGTTTTACCCTTAATTTTATCTCTATATTAGCCGTGTTCACATTTAAGTGATGAAAAACATTTAAACTAATTGAATTAATTGTATTATGTTGTGTGTTTTTCATTGTTTGTGAACCAATAAAATAAATAAATAAATAAAATATTAAATAAATTAAATCTCCAAACAAATCAAACAAATGATATTAACAATTAACTAAAATACACAAATACTTCTAGCTAGTCGGTAAGTTGTTGAAATTTCGATTATTAAATATGTAGATAAACAAACAAATAAGCAGAAAGACAAGATAAACCAAATAAAAGCGCGCAAAAACCCTACTTTTGCAAACCACACTGATATTTGTATATATCTATTAAATTTGATATAAAAAAAATGAAAAAAATTTTTTTTTGATCCGTCAATCATGTGGCTCAGTAGGTCACGCCGGCCGATAATGCTCGCGCGGTTCGCGTCGCGACGCCGAAGCCAAAGCAGCGCTGCCCGGCGCTCCTTGCGCCGCGGGTCTAGGGGGCGCGGGGCGGGCGGGCGCCGGGGCAGGGAGGCGACTGTATGTGACACTCGTACAAAACACCGTGATTTTTCTCTCATAATAATAATTCTGCTACCGCTGCACACATACACGGAAACACGGACGAGTACAAGCGAATAAATAAATAAAATAAATTCTCGCCGTACATGACTTGCGGGGACGTCAGAGGCGTGGGGGGGCGGGCGGAGGGGGAGGGGGCAGCGGCTAAGGTATACGGGAAGGGATAGACAAACTGAGAATGGCAAATTGAAAAATTGTTTTTTTTATTATTTTTGAAAACAGTAGTGAAACTTACAGAGACAATTGTTGATAATATGAGATCATTGTGATTACTCTATTTATCTTTACATCTATTTTTCTATGACAAACACACGTCGTTTGATTACACTTCTATTCATCTATGATACACATTACACATCTACGGGATATGCATGTCTATGCACGAGGGACACTTCTGTGAAACATGGTACACCGAACTGACAAATAAATTCTTTAATCTAATAAATCTTGGTGTCAGAAGTGGGATTCGAAAATTCAGGAAGATATGGAGAGAAGGGTAACTGCAGGAAAAAGGTGAACTGTGTTGAATGTAATAATTTTTAATATAAACATGTCAACCAAGGTAATGGAATCAGTAAGCGATGAAATTTTTCCAACACTGATTTATGGAAGTCGTGTGTATCAAATCCATTTATGATAGAGTAAAGAATGAACAAATCAGCAAAGAATGTATAGTCGATCTTAAAAAAGGATCACTTAGGTGGCTTGGACATATTGAGCGAATGAATGACTTGGCATGACCAAGTATACCAGATACTGGAAGGTCATGTTAGGAGCCTCGTCAATTGTCGAGTCTGCATGCAAAGATGTGTGGCTGAGCCGAGAGTTTTGAGTCAAGATAGAAAAGACACCTCCACGGAGAAGGGCATATTAAGGGAATGGATGGCTTAGCATGACCAGGTAAACCAGATAAGAAGATATGTGAATGTGGATGAGCAAAGAGATGTGAGTCAGGACAGAAGAATGTGGCATTCCATCCTCTCCGCCTACCTTCGAGGGGATGTGCCATGACGATAAATTATTATAGTTGGTTCCAAACCTTTGAGTAATACATTTAGGTGACGCCAGGATAAATCAATGTATTTTCATTAAATCTGGAATATCTCCGATACAACTAATGTATTATTGATGGATTTTTCGCTTTACATCATCAAATTGATTAATCTAGTAAGTAACGAAATTTAAAACAATTTAGAAAAAATAATGCGCGAATTTTCTTGGACCGTTTCCCGCGGTTCCCCACACCGGATCGGCGCCATCCCGCGGCAGACCGTTGTCGCATATCATTTTTCAGAACGTACGCGACCGGCATAACGTATCATTCGATATTATTATTAAAACAAAACGAAACCTGCGGTGTTCCGCGAGGCTCCGGACCCGGCCCCGGCGGGCTGGGGGTAGCGGGGACAAATTAATATTTTAAATACATCCCTTAATTGTTTATTTTAATATCCCCGCGACGCATGTGCTTATTTTTTCTGGAATTTTTATCCGCGGCAGACGACGTTGCAATTTTAATTCGCGCGGAAGATACGGATATCGGGGTACACGTGTTGTTGTCGGGGTGGGGGTAGATAATGCGGGCAGGGGGAGGGGGGTGACTGGTAACAACTCGCACGTGGTTATTCCGTTCTACAATTTAATAAAAGGGAGACGGGGTGTTAGATAGGCGCGGAAAACAATGTGATTTATTTTACCCCGCCATAAAAATGTTACACCCGAAATTTCGCGCCGAACGAACGATCTGATGAAAACCAGGGTGTTATAGGGACAGCGACGAAACGCAAGAGGGATGTAAATAATTTTACTTAAATTATAATCAATAAGTATTTTAATGTGGGTAATCTATAGGGGTTTTGATAAATGCAGTATACGTAAGAAGAATCATGAAAAAATCAATCATCTATCGCGTGTACACATATGAGAGTTCTAATATCTTGATTTTGTAATGGCCAGCGGGTCGCGTGTCTCCTACAAGAACTAAAAATCAAGGAGAGACTCAATCTCTTGTCAGAGAAGAATCCTGGAATGTTTTTGAAATCTCGCTAGAAGAGAAGACAGCCTGGAGAAATCTGTTATGGTGGACCACGTCGAGGGTCGAAGAGGAAAACCACCGAATAAGTGAAAAAAGCTACAGGCAATTCTCTGGTGAGAACGGTTAGTCAAGAGGGCGGGAGGTCATGAAGATCACAATCCTCAGTCATGACTGAGTCCAATTTGGATGATGATGTAAAGGGCAGTAGGTTCAGAAAATAATGAGGAGAAATCTGTCACTTTTACTATTGTATTTTGTAGTCAAAATAGAAAGACTAACTGACGATTGCCGTCAAATTTGGAGACGAGGGATCTAAGTCTCAAAGAAATTCAAGTACCTGGGCGGCCGGTTTCGCGCTAGAGCGATCTATTTTATGTAGGTACCCAGCACACAAACTGTATTATTAATTCGCCCATACATAGATTGCACCAACTGGGCAATCAGTGCAGCTCAGTTGATATATTTAAAGCTCGTACACTATACACACTCAAGATACATATCTACTAATCTTCTGTTTTATAGTTTGCCAACATACTTAATTTATTATTTAGTGTATTTTTTTATATACTTAGATAACTATGTTATTTGAACAATTTGTATATTATGTGAAAGCCCAACTCAGGACGTATATTATTAATAAACATATAAATAAATAAGTTATAATATAAGATGAGGTAAGTAATAATGTAAGATGAGGTAAGTAATAATATAAGATGAGGTAAGTTTCAGATGTAGTTGAGATAAATCAAAGTGATGTGTAATGTAGGGGAAATAAATCTCGTCCCTAAACAAATGTTTGTAATAAAAACGCTTAGATTAGATCAAAAATGAAAAAGAGATATCGATAGGTATATCTATTTTTCTAACTAATTTTCCATCAGCAAAGAGATAAGAGGTCAGAGTAAACCAGAGAGCCACACTTTTTCGTCACACACACACACACACATACACACAACTCTCTCCCCATACACGTTCATATATCTTCCCATGCATACTCGTCGATTGGTGGACTTTTTACAACATCTTCTTCCAGTATCTGGTTATATTGTTTACGGAATCTCCACGGAAGGCAAAAAACCCAATCTTTCCTCAATCATTCGTTCTGATTATCAAACAATATACAAAAAAAAAAGAAATTTAAAAAAAATCTTTAACATATTAATGTTCAACTGGCAGAATTTATAAAATAAATAAATAATATTTTAATATAAGGAATGTGAAAAATCTGATATATTTCAACAAACGTAGTTACCGCATCAAAAATCTCAAATATACAACATTTTTATTTAGATTTTTAAACAACAGATGTCTCTAGCATGGTCACTGTGAGAAAATACGCCGAGCTTCGGCTTTTCGTCGCAGGGCTTTTAGCAAAGGTTCGAACAATTTTAGGAGAGGTTATTTTCTTTAATCCGCAAATCGGGAAATCAGCTCAATTATATTTTTAAGAAAAAATATTAAAAATTATATGCCTAGAGGCGTAGTTTACAAATTGAAATGCTATCTTTGATCTACATTAGTATTTTCCTAATCGAAAGAAATCTTAACGTATACAAAAAGTAAAATGAATTCAAGTAAAAAAAAAAGTGTCCGTATATTTCTTATAGAACCTATTAAATTACAAAATATTCCTTTGTTCTGAAATCTGAAAATGTAAATATCAGATTAACCAACGACAAAATCAGAATTAATAAAAAATAATGTTGAGGATAATAAATTGTGAAAATATTTCTTCTAATATTTTGGAAATTATTGACTTTTTTAATCATAATTACAAAAAGTAATTTTCTCTTTGAATATATGTTACAAATATGTAAATTTTCGTAGTACTTTAGAGTAGGGCGAAAAAAAAATTTTTAATGGCACTCGTAATTTTTTGTTGTACAAATGTAAAACTGTGATGAAATGAATGAATTTTTCGTAATCGATAAAAGTTACTGTAATGATAGTTCAACGTTTTGTAAAAAATAAGTCAGAAATATTGAACAAAGAATGCAAACTTTGATATTGCATAACTCCATAATTATCGATATTATGTCGTGGTTGCTTGAACATTTTCGATTCATAATCAAGGGAGGAATATAGTCTCGCGGGGTTATTACTGTTTTCCATATAACTCTGTATAAACATAGATACATACTATAGTGGATATAATCTTTTAATGAAAAGCGTACTTAAGTGGGAATAAAGATTACCCTTACAAAAATTAGACCGAGTGAAAAATACCAACATGAGCAAAGTTCTCAGGTCTACTTCTATACAGAGAAAGATCTCAATTAAACTGGCTTGGACACGAAAAAAGTTCTCAGGTCTTCACGGGCGTTCAGAATCTTCTGTGTATATTCTACCGTGTATATGTGACCTCTCTGGCCGACGTTCGGTACAAAAAACAAGGTTAAGGACCTCCCAAGACCAGCGAAGAATCGGGATCCCCTTGAGACCGACGGTGTTTATAGGCTCGACTGTCAAGATTGCGACAATTGTATGTGAGACAAACAACGCACGATTTCAAAGAGGGTTGACGAGCATAAAAGAGCATGCAAACTCGGTCATCCAGAAAAATCGGCATTGGCTGAGCACATTCTAGATACGGGCCACCATTTTTCATTTGAGCCGAAAATCTTATGAAAGCCCAAGAGTCACCACACGCACCTGGTCAAAGAGGCAATCGAAATATACAAGCACCCGGTAAATATTAATAGGGATGACGGTCCTAAGTTAAAAACCTCGTGGTATCCGGCGCTTTTATCGTTTATAAAAAAATCAATGTCCAGCAAGTGCCATCACAGCGTAGCCTCGAACTTCCTACATTCAATGCTTCTGCAGGATCAATTAAATCGACGACTCCGCACAGTCCGAAACCCGACAGTAGATAAAACAGTGACATAACCCTACAGAAATTCTTGACAACACCTGTCTCCGACACGGAAGCACAATACACTACATCAAGATATACATACCCTGCTTTCGACACGGTACTGCAATCCAGTACCTAACCAAACACAAACAAATACTTAACCTACACTTCAACATGCACTCATCACATCAACCCTGATGATGGACCCTGCAATGGGATCCGAAACATCGGCCAGAGAGGTCACAAATATACGGCAGAATATCCCAGAAAACTATACACAGATGGCTTGGACACGTCTTGCGAATACCAGAAGAACGATAACCAAAATGCATCTTCAAGGCAACTCCAGAAAGAAAGGTGGCTTCAGAAATAGCTAGGAAAAATAATGACTGTACGACAAATGGGGTATTGATTTGTCAGCGAGTACTAAAACCTTAATAAGAGACTGAAAACGATGATAAATGTGAACCTTTTGCTTCTTCTGGTGCCCATCTGTTCAATGGACGTTGGCTATCATCAATTTAGACTGGCCTACCCACTGTCTCAGGTTTTGCAGGCATGACTTCCTCATTCTACCAGGGCTCCGATTTCCAGCATCCTACCCTGCATTATGAGATGCAAGATCTCGTACTTCTCTGGATGTCTTATCAGGTGTTCGAGATAGTGAAAATTTAGGATCTTTGATGTGTGACATCTTTCTTCTCGCTTTCCTGCAATCTGTGGCAGTGATTTCATGAAAAAGGACGGAAATGCGTAAGGGGAAATAAGACGCCGTGGAAGCGCGCGCGATGGAAAAAATTATCGTTTATAAAAAAATCAATGTCCAGCAAGTGCCATCACAGCGTAGCCTCGAACTTCCTACATTCAATGCTTCTGATTTTATATGTATATGTTGCGCACGTGGTGTTAAGCGTGTGAATGTTGTAACTTTGATATATTTTGGCTTTGAAACTATCCAATAAATACTTCATTTTTTTAACATTAATATAAACAATAACTACCCTTAATGATTTACATACTCCAATTTTATGTAATTTATGTGATTATTTTAAAATATTTATTCAACGTTTTCATACAATATGTATAGCGGCACACTACCGCCATCAATGAAAATAAATAAAAACATATAATTGCCCGAACACATTTCTAAATAAAAATGCGTATGTAGGTATACGATACCTACCTAGTCCGGCAAAATTCAATAATAAATGAATGCACATACATTTTTTTTACTTGTATTAACTAATTAATAAATATATAGGTATTAGCTTTTTTAATGTTAATTTGATGTTAATTTCCGTCGCTGCTCAAATGATATGTTTAATTTTGAGATGTCAAATGTAACACATCATATTATGCGACTACTGTAAGGATAGCTCGTTTTTTTATTGTTTAAGGGGTTACGTGTAGTCGGTTTTTCAGCATACCGGTGTGCATTAGGTCCATAATTTAATCCTATGCATTGGCAATCAATAATATTCCTTGTATACCTTCATGACGTCTCGTTATAAATTTTTGAAAATGATTATAATACACGCACCTATCGACTGCTGGGTTTCACTGCCACTGAAATACTAACAGTAAATCAAATCTCAGCTAGCCTAATGGGTCTTATGTCTAAAAGTAGAAGTATAAAATAAATTTCGTACATTATTCTTAGAATTAATCAGGTAAAAACCGCGTTTCGTAGCAGTCGCCCCGTTTGTCAGCCCGGCCGGCTCTACTACCGTCCGCGAGTCAGTACGAGCGGCAGCAGAGGGCCCTACATTTATCGTTGGATATCCGGATCGAGTTGATATTTTCACACAATATTTTTGAGACATTTTGCTTTAAGAAAATACTAAAAAAAAAAGTTTGATTTTTTAAAAATCCCGACTACACGTAATCCCTTAATTACTTAATACAATATCTTCATTTGCAACTCCAGCTTATTTTTAGTATTCTTATGTAGATCCACATCTTGAATGCCTCAAGTCGTCTTATCGAAGAACTTTATTAACGCGAGGTAATTTTGGAGTCTTTCGATGGAAATTGTCCGCAATTTCCCTCTAGTCAGCACCACGTGTGATTCTTTTATTTTCATGTGAGCAGGTATAGACATATAGGTAAGGGATGCTGCGCTTGCAGCCTCCCCGATATAAAAGTCGAAATTTTATTAAAAGTGGATTATTACCGGGTGAATTTACGGTGTTATTACCCAAAGAGAAACCATTAAAGGCTGATTTATCGGCCAACTTCGGGCCAACAGATTGGATACATTATGAGGGTGATACCTCCGCCACCTACAACCCCCTTCTCCCACCTTCTGCGTAATCATAAAAGTATTCAAATTGGTGGAAATCGCCCACAGAAGATGTGGATCAGAGATAATTGAGTTTTTATTGGTCTAATACACAAGAATGGCAAATAATGCGAAGCCGGGTATAACGGGAAAAATCCATACTCATAAATAAAAAAACCAACTCATAAAAACCACGTTTTTATTTTTCTCCTTTTCTCATTTGTATCGTTCCCAATTTGATATTCTGTCAACATATTCCTCTTGCTTTAAGTTCACGTGGAAAATCTATTCCATGTATATTATAATCCTTAAAACTTATATTGAAAATATAATAATTGATATAGGGGGGCACGGCGTCTTTGAAACCGTCTGATCGGACCCGTGACTCGAGTCAGACTAGTTGAAACAGGTTTCGCTTCTTCTCCATGCGTCGGGCTCCTTTCTCATTTATATGGTTTTCAATTTGAAAAAACCGTTAAAATTTAGAAAAATCCAAAATTATTCTATAAATAAATTATTTGAACGAAAATTTGTTACATCATTTTTATCGTCGCCACGAGTCTGCCTGCAAAGTTTCAGCTCGATTGGATCACGGGAAAAGGGTTAAAAATCAATCCAATTTTTTTTCGAAAGACAAGCAGACAAGCCGACAAGCAGACGCTACGAGTTAAAAGAAAGGGAGTGAAAGTACGTCTAGTACTCTTGTATATTCCAGGTGCTTATGCGTAAAAATATGAATGTTGTAACGGAATGGTAAGCAGAAGGAATGATGCTGTCCGAATTCCTTGTAATATTTCACAACACTATGGAAGGATCGAGAACGGCCTACAGCAAGCTAGGGTTATATACAACATTCAGGAAATGCCTGGAACAACCTAAAAGCGAAGGGAGCGTTCTGACTAGAAATAAATAAAATAATCTAGGAGGTTCGTAAAACCGGCGTATCGCGTACATGAAGCAGCATCGCGCTGCGCAATAGAGAGTTGTCTTGATTGATCGATGCGAAGTACGCGCAGGACGACGCGGAGTGCACAGTCGTGGAGTTTATTTTATTTTCATTTTTTATATTATTATTTCGTTTTCTCTCAACTGCAACCGACATCCACTGCCGCCGCCGTGGGAGTTGTCCTTTGAAATCCTTATTTTTATTGTTTTATTATATTGTTTTTTTTAAATAGTGTTATTTATATGTACTCTGATGTTTATGATAATAAAGATAATTTCCTTACGACGGGGGCTGTGAATGATTGTATTTGCCACCGTGCCCGCTTTATTTAAAGGTTTATACGCCCCGAGCGAGGGAGCATGCTACTGAATTATAGTTGAAAAAATGTCAACCTGGCGACGATTGAGTAGGACCGATATGGAAGCTTTTGCTTTTAGAACGGTCCTGGGTAAGCGGTGGGTACCACTCACAGTCGTGGAGTTTCGGAGCGACAGATATAAAACGAAATAATCCGACGAGTTCTTACTAAATAAATGCGACTATTACAAGCGAGGATTGGATAAAATGTTCAAGCAAATGTTAAATAAAGTGTTCCCGGCGATAATAAAGTGTTCATTGACGAGTGGTAGCTTATGAAATAGTGATTAGTTTAATTCGTGTTCAGTGACTTTATCCATTTAATAATTAATTAATCACTAATGATTAAATAGCTAATTAATATCCAGTGTTTTCATGTATGTACCGCAGTCCTGCCTTGTATTAAAGAGAATAAATTTTTAATTTTCTATATACGTTACGTTAATGATAGTCCAACTTTTTCCAGAAGACAATAGAGTAAGCAACGTAGGTAAAAATTAATCTATAAAAATATAATTTTCATTATAAATACTTTATACGCGAGGACTCGGTTTCTATTTTGTTAACTTAACTAAGAGATTAATCACATTGGTATATAGTAAATTAAATTTAAGATAATCAGGAAAATAGTGTCTTGAGTATTTGTATTATTGTATTAATTATCACTAGAATTTTCACACAACCGGCTTTTTCTTTTGTAGCAATTTTAAAAAAGAGACAAATTCCAAAGTGTCCATGATTTAAATAATTTTAGGATAGTGCCAGAAAGTAGATAACCCAATCATCTGAGATAAATTTGCATTTTTTGTGTGCGTGTATGTAAATATGTTTGACGAAAAAAGTATGTAAGAACGCATTGTAATCGACATCAAGTCAATGTGCAAAATTTCAACTTGATTGGATGATGGAAAGTGTGTTAATTTTCACATCCAAGTTTATGGCGGTAAAGTTAATAATATTGTAACGTGAACCTACTGAATACTGACAACAATACAACAGCGTCACGGTCAGCTCAGGGTCAGTCATCCGTGACCGTATTCTTTTGAAGATTCAAACAAATTTCATTACACACGAAAACACTACATTGGAATCGTCTAGAACGCTCTACAAGCCTCTCGTAATCTCCAGAACAAATATCTCGAAAGAATTTATCTATATAAGTGCATCACGCAATACGGGGTCAAGTAATTCTTTCGTGAAAGTGCGACATCTCAGCGTTAGAACCAGTGTTATGAGTGATTCGTGACGGTAATATTACAACACGAGATATTAGAATTAAGCTATCAGAGTGTGACCAGACCAGCGATATCAGAAGTGAATAAATAAGGAAATACCGGGGTGAGAAGTTTTTCTACGAACGAACGTCGAAAGGATTTTACTAGAAATAGTGCAAATTAAGGAACAGTACAATAAAAAGTATGTGAAATATTCTGGAGACATTCAGTGACTATAAAATTAAGAACGGTACTACAACTTGTAGTACTGTTATGTTATGAATAAGTTTATCTCCACAATCATTGCATTTTCGACTGATAATTTAGGTAGAAATCTACCTTATAACACCGTGGACTAGCTCCATATACCACATACTATAAATATACCTACATTTGCCATTCCCAATTTGACAAAGTACAGAGCTATCTTAATACATATTTCAAGTGGCTGTACCGGGAGACGCTATTGTTTTTGAATCTGCGATACTCGCAAGATTTATCCCCCCATAAAAAGTAAAAAAATGGGAATAATTTCAAAACGAAACTAATAAATTATTTTTAACTGCAGCCATTCGATGGCTTTCCATATTTCCGTGGGGGCGATGTACTTAAAATTTCCATATCAATTTTCCCGGAGGCGAGGGTACAGAACATCCGCGGAAGACGCAGTTACATGCATAATTACCTAAGACGGGCAACTGCCGGGAGGCTGGGGCATTAACGATCTATAAATCAAATGGACCATTTCATTAGTCGGAGAAAAATCGGGGTCGGAGGGACGTTGCGATAGTTAAGGCGATCGTCCAGCAGAGTGAGCAAATTTCACCATTTTTTCTCATATCTCTCTTGCGTGTTTTATGACATTTTTGTGTGGAAATATCTCATTTAAAAATCTATTCATCAGGTTAAGTATATTGTAAATACGAGCATCTTGTTAAAATATCACAAACTAAATTATATAATTGATTAATAAATTACCAAACCTTCGATGTTTTAAAAATGAAGAAAATTGCTCCACTTTGTGGGCCTTTAATGACTGAATGGCCTGTTGAGATGTTTTTTTTATTCAATAATATTACACAGTAAACGTTTATCTTAAATTTATAAGAATTATTGCAAAATCTGTTAGATTGTTTACACGCAATTTATGTTTCAAAAAACACTTTTTTAAATTATTTTTATTTGTGTGTTTTTTTTTCAATCCTTTTTATCCTCAAAAATATTCGTATTTAAAATATATGTAACCTGATGAATAAATTTTAAAATGAGATATTTCCATACAAAAATGAGATAAAAAACGTAAGAGAAGATATGAGAAAAAATGGAGAAATTTGCTCATTTTGCTAGACGATCGCCTTAACATCGAGATGAAACAAACATCGCAATTAATATTTAATAAAACAATCACCTCATCACGTGTGGTTTTTTTAACTAACGCTGGAAAGGTAGGTCTAGCATGTAGAATGGAGTTCAACAACCATCGTTTACGAATGCGAATGGTCAGATGCTACGTATTATCAAAATAATTTTATGGAATGGAAGCATAGACGCTTACTGGTGAACTGATAAGGCGACTTGAAGCATTCGAGATCTACTGAACAGCATTTAAAACAAGCTGAATGGACAGAGTTATGAATAAAGATGTTGTTTTTTCTTTAACTAACTAACTAACCATTACGCCGTTTCCCCGTAGGGGTAGGCAGAAAGGATAGAACGCCATATTCTTTTCTCTAGGCATACCACTTTTGCTTCGGCCACATTCATACAACTTCTCATACAAGTTCTACGGTTGATAGGGTATTTAACAGGGCCATCCTCAAATACTTGTAGTATCTGATCGTGCCAGGTCTTTCGCGGACGCCCTCTATTCCTGTTGCCTTCAACTCTCGCCACATATATTTTTTTAACCATCCTTTCCTCGTTCATACGTTCTTAGTTAAGTTCCACATGATCAAACCATCTTGGGAATTCTTTCTGTATTCTGTCTACAACATTACAGCCAGCATTACATTCTCTTCTAATTTGTTCATTCCTCACTCTATCGAACAAAGATTTTTCACACAAGCGTCATAGTGACCGCATTTCCATCGCATTCAGTCTACTTTCATTCCTTCTTTGCCATTCCCAGGCTTCACTTCCATACATCAGGGTTGGCACTAGAACGCCATTATGTACCGCTAGTCTTGCTTCCTTTTACAGATTCTTATTGGCCAAAATTGCACTTAGAGTACCATTAACTTTGTTTCCCGCAGTCACTCTCCTTTCGATATCATTTTTTTTCACTAAATTTATGAAATTAACTTCGTGGAATCATTTTATAAGTAAAATAATTAAAAGTTTGTTTTCTTAAAAATCTATAATTTTCGCTTAACTATTACTCTAACTACTGATCTGACAAACGGCCTTTAATGTATAAACCTTATAGTTTGACCCAACTCAGCGGTATTATCATGTCAACATAACCCTGCTTGTCTCAAATACCTAAATTATTTTTGTCGACAAGACACTTTTGCAACACTGAATTGCGTCAAGTATGTAAGACACCGAAATCGTGTTGAGTCAGTATGAATCATCTCTCTACGCAGCTATGATTTTCTTAAGCTTGGATGTTTTTGTAGTGCGCTTCGCTACGAGTTAAAAATTCAAACAATAATACAAATTATTATAATGCAGACGCGTAGGTACCATAAATTTTATGTTTCATATTACATGAAATTTTAATAATTTCGAAGGCCTGAATTAACTTTTCGCGTGCTCCTTAAAATTCTCGAAGAAGCAGCCTCATAAGAAAGATAATCGAAATTGGAATATCGCCCACTATGAAATAGGGGTTAATCTCATTTTTATTACACACGGACCATCCAATAAGGGTGGTTTTATCGAACCAGACAAAGTCTCCGTGTCTCTTTCGCACTGGCGAGATTCGCATCGAGACAGAAGGGGACGGGTGAAAAAATTGCTATGCAACTTATGAGCATCATTAAACGGAAAATTTCTCAAAGGCAATTTCTGCAATTACTCACTGGGATGGCCTGGGATTATTGCTTTGTGTTTTTAAATTAAGAGACATTTTTTTTTTAAATATTAATGAATACAATTTTTAAGATTAAATTATAATTAAATTAGTTTAAGAGGTTACACCACCAAAATCGTTTTTTTTATCTTCAAGCGAGAAATTCGAAGAATAATTTGAGTCATCATGTATTTAGACATTTAAAAAATTAGCTGAATTATAGCAATTGAATTGAATTGAAGCTAGCATGGTAAGTAAATTTCAAACGAATTTCATTATTCAGAATATTTTGAGTAGGTATGTTCAAATTTTTCAAGAACACAATACTGGATTTTATCCCAGAGGGACATTATGAATCAAGATACTTATTATAGATATCTCACAGAGACGAAGCTGTTTTTAAATGAGAAAGTAAATATGGTATTTTTCATTCATAGGGCTTACCTATCGTACGGCTGGCTTAAGTGATCACTTTACACATTTAATTGTAATTCACCAATTTCGCTCACGATAGACTGCCACATATGTGAAATTTTTGGAAGTTGTTTATATGTAAAATTTTTGTAAGTTGTTCATGTTTATATGTTTAACCTGCACACCTTGTTCCGTATATGAGTTGTATTTTTACTACCGCCACCTGCAGTCGAAGACGTTGTCATTCCCATAAACCAGTACAGATGTCGCCATTGTTAATGAGACATCATATAAAAACTGCGTCGGGTCTATGAGACATTTATTATATATATCTTGAATTTCATTATTCTTTTGAGTTTGAGTTTTTGAGCTGATTTTGTTAAAATTTTGTGCACAACATACTAAACATGTTGATTTACAAGGTTCGTCATGAAGTGATAAATTTAAACTCAACGTGTGTGCATTACAAAGTTCAATTTAGTGAAAATAAAAATAATCACGTTGCACACCACATAGTAATTTCGATATCTATCAATAATAATACAAAATATAAGTTGTAATGTCACTTGCTTACTTACTTACCATCACGCCGTTTCCCCGTGGGGGTAGGCAGAGGGAATAGAGCGCCACACTCTTCTGTCCTGACATACAACTCTTGCCTCATCCACATTCATACATCTTCGCAAGCAACGGGATCATCTTCCAGTATCTGGTTAATCTGGTCATGCCACGTCCTCCGCTTTCTCTCTTTCTGGCGCCACCAACACTTGAATTATATATCTTTCTTACCATTCTTTCCTCATTCATTCGTTCATTGTCTAATAATAAAATAAGGCAACATTTTTTTTCATTAAATACCAAAGTGACGTGAATTTAAAGAAACACTTCCAGTACTTCACAAGAAGACATCGCTTCATTTTGTGTTGTCTGGGCTTCCGTGAGATTTTATAAACATTATTTAAAATTAACAGTTTCGCAAAAAATATTATCAACAATCTTTGAGTATGGACGTAGATGTATTCTCGCTTATCTCCGTCTTCTCATTTGAGTTCTTAAATTATTATGATCCACACGCGTTTCGGTATACGCTGTCCTTAAATACCGTAATCTAAATAATTATCGTAATAATTTTCTAACTAGTCAATAAACTGGTTAACTGCCAAAATCCATTACGCTGATAACGATGTAGGTAGTTACACAAACAGTATAACTACGAAACTCACACTACACTTCAACCGTGTTACTGTTGGTGGAATCTTAACTTATCTCTTTATGCCATCTTAGGGTACAATTGAAAAATCTGGAAAATTTCTATAACAGTAAAATATGGGTTTAAAATATAATAAAAGTTATGAATGTGCCTAAATAAGTTTAAAAATAAGTATCTGTATAAAATATATCCGTAATGTCGGATCTTTAGAGACTCGATTGTTCGTGTTTGATATGTAAGGCAAGATACACCAGATGACAACACAATAATCATCATTAATAAAATAAATAAAATAAAAAGAATTACAAAATTCGGGAAACGCCTGGAACAACCTTGAAGTGACGGGAACCTTCTCTTAAACACTAGAAAATAAAAGAATCTTCTCGAGGGTTCGAAACCAATGTGAGTTAGTTTCGACAGCTCGTTCGGTGCGAAGAAAGTCGCGAGACGGCGGTCGTGTGTGCCCAGTCATGAATTTCGGAGCGATAGACACCAGCGATATAATCGGGCGAGTACTTACCGACAGTGACGAAATAAATATGTGCGACTTCTATGTGCGAGAATTGAATATTCTACCAGCGATAAATGAAGTGTTCCCAGCTTTAATAAAGTGTTTATATACGAGTGATATTTTCTGAAGTAGAGTAATTTAAAGAATAGCGTTAAGTTTAATTTGTGTTTATTGACTTTGTCCATTTAATAATTAATTAATCACTAATATGTAAATCGCTAATTAATTTCCAGTGTATTCATTTGAGCCCCAAAGGCACGACGCGACAATATAAATCAAATAATTATATTCACGAATGAAAATTTCGGACGAAGGGCGGTAGTGAGGCGGCTATATCATATAAACCATAATATTGCGAAATGGATTGGAACATTTTAATTTTTATTACATTCCGCTGAAACACGATACAATTTTTCAATTCGTGTTTCTCCTTCGACTGCGCGTCCATTAAACAGGTTATTATATTTCATCGGACGGAAAAATATACAACACAACCCTGTGTTGTCGGCACCTCCCCTCTCCCCTCGCAGCGCCTCTAACAAGCGAAAATAATAAAGGAAAAATGGAGGTCCTTTGACGGAAAAAATAATATTCTATATTTAAAAAATATAAAATATAACAGGCTACCTTTAGCGCTGGCGGTGCGCGGCGCGAAACGGTATCCCATAATATTAAAGAGAAAAATTATCCGCCTTGGCAAGGAAATGACGTAAAAGACATCCGAAGCGTCATGTGAAAATGGTCTGCATCGTATGTTGAGGTGATGTACAGGGTATCCTAGAAACAATAGTCCAAACGGAGCCCATGATGAGGAACATCACAGGCAACACATTGAAAATTATTTCGATTATGCCAGGATTCGAACCTGGAATCTTTGGATCCGAAGTCAGGCGCATTATCTGTTAGTTGAAATGGAAAATTTATCGTATCTTCTTCTTCTTCTTCAGCCTTCATCTCTCCGCTGGAGGATACAGTCCTTTTCCACACCCTTTCATCCTTCCCTGTTGTATGCTTCTTGTAGCCAATTCTTCCCCCCACAGTCGGCCCATCTCTTTTCCAACGCCTCTTTTTTTCTCCCCAAGTCTCCACTTCAGAACTCTGGGAGTCCATCTTATGGCATCCTCCCTTACAACACGCATACAAGGCAGGATGCCACAAGATGTACACATATTTATCGTAATTTACGTTAAAATTGTTTGTGAACTTAATGATGTGATTTTTGGAAAATATGTATGTTCAGTGTTTTTCAAAATATAATTTCTAACGAACAGATACAACGTCATTTTTACAGTAGGTAATCCTTCAGTGATAATCATTCTTAACCAAAAAATAAAATTCAGCTAAAAAGTTTATATAACATTTTTTAGTAAGTTGTTAACAAAAATCTGGAAAAAATAATCATACGTGGTAGCAATGTTATCATAGCATACGTGTGCCATATTTCATTACAATAGTTTGAGTATTTATGGCACAGCCATCACTTCTCAAAAAACAAGTTTGTTTTTTAAAGTTTGAACCGTTGAATTTGAATAAATGAAATGTGAATTTGAACCTTTAAATTTTTGAAATTAACTTCGTCCGAGTAGAATGCGTTAAGCTTAAATCAGAATATGAGATCGATAGAATACTAGTCATATAGTTTCCACATACCATAGGAGATCCTTTGACTTTTTAAAGAGGCATAATGACAGCCCTTCCCCAATGAAACATTATTTGATAAGTGCATGAGGCTATGATATGATATTTAATATGTCTATTTAATATGTAGAGTTTATTAATCGATCGAGACTGGTGCTTAAGTGATTTTGTGAGGGTGACCGAACAGCATTCACCAAAGTCATTGTGGAACACAAGACCAACAAGATGGAGGAGTTTGGGTAGGCCAGAGCTAAGGAGGAGTGATATATCCAGGGTTGCCAGAAAAACGGCGTGTAATAGAGATTACTGGAGGAAGGAGTTGAGGAGGCGTCATCTTCATCGACTATTTGGAGAAGGGAAGTATAATCACGTGGTAGCTCCAAGCCGACTTATTGGGAGTTTCGACGCTGAATCGATGAGAAAACGGCCCCATTTGAAGAATAAAAATGCTCTTGCACCAGTTCACTCGTCCGCAATCTCCACATCAAAACTGGTCGAATTACACCACGAATTGCTGCCTCTTTCACCTTATTCTCCAGGTTTGGTTCCAGGCGATTTACTTTGGCTTAGCACAAAGCGGTTCACGTTAAACGAGGAATTCATCGGGGAAACATAAGATTCCAAGTTCGATAAATTAAATTTTTTCCATAGCTGTGAAAGTACGAATATTGCTGGACTAAGTGTATGGAGCTGATAGGTGACTGTTGAGGAATGAATGTCCCTCTTCCCCAACACAGAACTATATCGCACAGGACGCAATGCAGAAGATAGGACGGCTGATCATATTAGGCAATTTAGGTAATTTGGGCACAGGATGATGACACGTTTAAAAGAGGCAATAGAAGCAGGAAACATTCGCATAAGACTTAGCATGATAGAATATTGAAATAGCATATAAGATGACCTTGTTAGAAGCCTTCACAATCAGAGCACTGTATGCGTGCATGAGAAAATATATGTGTGTAATTGTTCGAAAATAAATTAGGATTTCAAGAAACAACGGTGGAAGTACTTGAAGAGGCAGTTGTGATATTCTTAAACGGTGTTGACAGGCCAGTCCTGGTCTTGTGACGAGAACGTCCAGCTCTCTCTCCATCTCTTTGGTGGTCTCCCCGGAAGTCTCTCTCGAAATGGTTCCTCCAGAAACGCCTTCTCTGCCTGCTACATCTTACAATGTCTTTTATGTCGCAGGTTCTGTAGATTTCCGCATTGGGTACTCTGTCGGTAGTTGTGTTATGCGGGGTATAAAACTAAATGGAGCAATATCAAAAAAAATGAATGGAGTCATCAAGGATAACTATATATCCTTCTTCTTCAAATATAGCAAAATAGTTTATTTTATTAATTATAAATTATAATATACCGAATCCGACATTTTATGGAAACCTAGCCTATAAATTTATGGGAAACATGATTTTGAAAGGGAAAGATACATTTAATCTAAAATTCAGTACATTTTAAATTAGTTACCGTCGGTGAATGCATTCAAAACATTTTAAATTTTTTTTTGGATACTGCTGCTTTTGCTTTTATACCCCACATATGAGGTTTAATATGATAATATTTCGAAAATAAACTTGTAAAATTTAAAGCCGACAATAATTTCAAAATATTATCATTTTAAAAAGGTCAAATCAACGACACGCTGACGATCTGATACAAAGGTCGAGGTGTAAACTTTTTTACAAATTGTTGCGCGTCTGGGCATTTCTATCGATGCAGCCGGATTTTTAGTTTGCGAGGCGCTCGGTCGTCGCTTGGGCCGTTTGTGGTTCGCGCCCCCGCTAAGCATTATAATGGCCGCTTTGACTTTTTAGATGGATTTTTTAATGCAATAATTTCAATAATTTATCGCTCGCGGCCCCGCAGTAGCGAGGGAAATTTAAATTAAGAACGCGGGGAAAGGCGCGGTACAAAGATGGCGCCTTAAGACGATGTAAACAGTAATCGTATTGGATGAAAGGATGACGGGCTATTTTAAAACGGAAAAGCATCGCGCGGGCCGCGGCCGTTGGAAAATTACATCTGCTCCCCGACGGCTACCTGGATCGGCCATAAGCACGTAACTCACCTTTGAGCATCACAAAAAAGGCATTACATGTGCGTATATGCAAATCAGCGTTTTTTTCAGTGGAATTTTTAACTTGGGGAATAGCCAAAAATCACGCGGAGCCATGTCGGGAGAGTAGGATGCCTGAAAAACCAGGGGAAGGATGTATTTGGCGAAGAACGCCTGAATCAGATGCGACGAATAGGCGGGTGGTGCATTATCAGGACGGAGCTGCCAATTGTCCAGTCAATTGACACTGTCTTCAAGCCTGAATCCTCAGCCGAAACTGAACATACTGGTCCAATGCTAACCCCCATCTCGTTCAAAAGTTCTTAGACTGAGATACGACTAAAATCCGCACATGGTCAATGACATTGTTGTTTGGCTCGTTGAGGGCCTACTAGAACGTGGTTCGCACGATGTGTGGCCATATTTGAGGTGATTGTAGCACTATTTTATCCGTGGGAAACTTATAGCATCGCCCGCGAAAGCCCTCTAATGGATCTTGCGAATAGTTTCACCGGGTATGGCTAAGCCTTTGGAAAGATTTAATGCAGTATCGCAGCTCAAGTCGATCCGTCATTTCACAAAAATTGACAATCCAACGGGCACTTTGTACGCTTTTTTACTCAGAGGCTGACTGCCAGTGAATGAAGACTTCTACGGGCAGGAAAAAAATCACGCGTGGGCGTGAACGTTCCTTGTCTTCAAAGGACACCTTTCGTGCTTCATTTATTTGGGCGGAAAATATAAAGACGCGTTATTATTTGAACACACTGTGTATAGTTCATAAAGATCTGAAAGAAAATTTAAGAGAAAATAAAAAATTGAAATATGTGTAAATTTAAATAAAGAAAACATGATCGTAATTTTTACTGTTGGCTCTATAACCCCTCACGTGTCTTCCTACACTGATCTCGATTTTGCGCTATCGTAGAAAACGTATGTTGTGAAAATTCTATGAAAATTCTATGGCCGGTTTAAAATGTATGAGTAATCTGTCACTTAAAATTTTTCCTGTTTGCCAAATGAGCTCAATAGAATAACAGTTGTATACTTTCCACATTCCATACGAGACACTTTGACTTTTTAAAGAGGCATAATGACAGTCCTCAAAAACTCCATTGATAACTGTACGAAGCTTTGACATAGTTAAAGGACCAATACTAGCAATATGATTAATTGTCTATTTATTATGACACATTCGACACATACGATGATTAGACATAAATCGATGAACATATATATTGTATAATGTATTAATGATTTATTTTAATGTATTATCGAAAATTGTAACTGTACTAATCACCTTGTCCTAAATGACTATCCATTAGAGTCATTCTGACCTGTCTATAGTCTTTAAATAAAAAAAAAAAATAATAAAAAAAAAAATTAAACATGACTGCTCTTATTTAGAAAACGAAGAAAAATAACTTATTTAACTAAACAAGACTGCTATTAAAAATAAAGTGGCTGAAGAAGCACCAAAGTTTAGGAAACAACAAAATGTACTCAGTTTTTTTTTTAAAAAATTAAAAAGAAATAAAAATTGGGAAAAATAATGAAAAAAAATCATGCTGACGCGAACATTGATCCCGTTAAAGTATTGCATTTTCTTATCATCGACCATATTCTATCTTAATTCTAAATCTTCAAAAGAGTTGTCCTACCGAGCGCAAAAACCAAATAGCCCTATAGTTTCCGCATCCTATACGAGATCTTTTGGTCTTGCAGAGAGGCTTGATGACAGTTTTCATCAGGTAATATATACTAGCAATATAAAAGTATTTAACTTTAATATAATCATTAGAAACAATAATTATCCGCATTTCAATAATCACGATCGTTCTCGTTGAGAGCAGAACGAAGAAGAAAAAGAGGAACTTTATTTAAATAAGTATACTAAACATGATATTAATTCGAATGCTATTTAAGAAAGTTAGAAAGAAGAAAGCGTCAACTTTCAAGAAATTATAAAATATGATTTTTTTTCAGAGTTGAAAAGCGAAGAAAATTGGGATAATAAAGAATCGGGAGACACCGAGACAGGATCACCTTCGGGTGATAGAAAATTCAGGAAAATTAAGATACTTTGTATAAAAACAGTCTCGGAGGGTGGGAAAAATTAAAAGCATTTCAATTAGGGAGGGGGTCTGGGTGACCTTTTACCGTTAGGGGTGTTAAGGGCACGGATAAGTGAAAAAATGAATGGTATCATTTTTCCTTCAGTAATCAGTCGAAGAGCGAGGCAAATAGATGATGTTGGCAGCGGAGGTGGGAGATGGAGTAAGAGAGAAATAAAATGTGACTTTGATGTTATCTTGTTTTGAGGGGGTGATATTTGTGTACCGAAATTACCAAGTAAATAATGTCTAATAATAATAATAATTATCCTCTGCGGACAAAATTCAGTGATTGTTTTAACATGTTGTTAAAAATATGTATAAAAGTTAATATAATAATAAAAATAAAATAACAATAAAAAATATAGAATAAAAATACTGTTGATATAACAAAAAAATATTGTTAAAAATACATGCTGGTCTATAAAAGAAGTTAAAAAAATTTTCAGGCGTGTTCTAGTGCATACGTTAAATAATTAATGTTAATAATGCCGTAAAACTGCTGTGCAGTTTGACATATGTATAATGTAATAAGTATCAAAAAATGAATAAATATGAAAAAAAAATTCGAAAGAAAAATAATTTATTCCTTATAATTGTAATTCAAAAAATATAGAAGTGTTATTACCAGCTGCGAAATATATGTATGCTACGTCATGCTAAGAATCATAGAAGTTATTAGCACAGTACTTTCAAACATTAGAAATATTACTGATTTACAACACACATCCAACTTTCAAAAGAATAATGTGTGGATGTTTTTACGGTTGTGTAAAGTGAACCCTTAAGCAAGCTCATACAGGTCATAAGCCCTGGGCCACCATACAAAGACTTCCATACTTCTTGAGTATGTTTTTTGTTCTATGCTTCACTTTATTTTGAATCCTTGTGTTGGTTGTGCTCGCATTCAATTGATGAAAAACGTCTAAACTAATTATATGTATATATATATACTGGAGCGTCTTAAAGAATATACTTAGCAAAAATAATATTACATTTATCATTTTTTATTGTGCTAATGCTATTTGATTTCTAATTTATATTATTATCATTTTTTGTTTGTATTTCTTGGGCATTCCTTAAGTAATAGTTTTTAGACATTTCGCTTGTCCTGTTTAAGGTAAACCGTTCATTCATTTAATGTACACATTACCCTATTTTTCGTTTCTCTCGATTATGATCCCAAGTGCATAGATGAACGAAACACTCGTAAAACGTTTTTCAAAATACACTTTTACGTAAATACATCTCATTATTGAATAAGAATAACAAAATTAAAAAAAAAACAACAAAAGCGACGCAAAAACATTGTCTGTTTTAATGGCGTGTAAAATTTCGATACTTACGTCTGTTCGGGTGTCACTTTATTAATGTGATTACTCGGCCCAGTGTCGGGGCCCGGGGCTGGCGGCGGGGGTGGGGTCACCCGCGCACTTTCTTAAAACTCGGGCGGGGGGGGGAAGCGGGCCTGACACTGAGATGTGACAAATAAGAAGGCCATTAACTCCGGAAGATTAGAATCCATCGGCGATGAGAGAATGCGGAGGACAAGATAAAAAAAAATAGGGGATGAGTCGCGCAGCCAGAGTGGCGGGACACGACGAGGCTTTCTGGTTTTGAGAAAAATAATCATTAAAGCTCCTAAAGCACTGTTGTCTTTATCTAATATGGTGTATTCAGGCTGGCCACCTCAACGAGAGTACAAATGGGCGCGGATATAAAAGGGGAGAACGTAATCTGTCGCACTCTCTCTTCTACCAACTAGCGTGCAGTTAGCACTGGGATTACTTTAGGGTCGGTCGACACAAAGAGCCTGAAATATACCGGAGATAATCGCACCCACGGCCGTTTACAATCTTCTGTGAGTAGTTTTCTGGGATATTCTGACGTGTGTATCTGACCTCTCTAGCCGACGCTTAGGATTCCATTTGAGAGTCCATCATCAGGGGTGACGTAATGAGTATGTATTGATATTAATGTTAAGCACTGGCTTGCAATACCGTGTCGGAAGCAGGGTGTTAATGTATTGTGCGATGATACCGTGTCGGAGACAGGTGTTGTCAAGGACTTTTGTGTGGTTATGTGACTGAAGTCAAATAAGATTTGGGACGACGTGATTTGGGATACACTACAGATAATACCCATGCTAACTTTATATGATAGATTAGGGCATTATCCTTGGCTCCATCCACCACCCAAGTTTCACCAGAAGAGCCCCAAAACATTGACTGAAAGGTATACGACCAACTATAACAAATACAACATATTGACCAGCAGACTTCATACATAAGGAATATGGTAGCATGTTTAACTTGACATAAATTATCTTTTTTTTATTTTTTATTTATTAATTAACGCCCTATAGGGCTTTTACAAAAGTAGGTAAAGGGTACATTAACAGAATATATAGTTCAAAGAAAAAAAAACATGTAAAGATAATAATGACATAAAGTGGAAAGAAAATACTTAAAATACAGATACAAATATATAAAGATAAATATAATGTGAAGTAAAAAGCAAGTCTTTAAAAAGCAAAAGCATAAGAAAAACATAATATAAAAGAAATTTAAAAACAAAAAAAAAGTAATAATGTAGAGTGAAAAGATATAGCACAAGCTTTGAAAGTCATAATATAATAAAAAATAAACATACAAATACAAATCAATTATTTAAGTCCAATTCGACAAATACTAGTAATCTTTCAATACACCTTTTAATGTATATGTTTGAATAATATACAATTATTGGCAAAGACGTCCAGTTGCTCGTATCTGTTTGCTAGTCTAGGAAACCTTTATGAATTCTAGTATAATTTTCAGGGATATTCTGTTAGCTATTGTTCATGGTACGCATGGAGAGTACTCGATGTGAAACCCGATGGCCTGATAGATAGTGATTGAACGGTGTTTACGGGAGGGTATTGCAATTTGGAAACGCTGAAGACAGATGGTACAGGCAAAAGTTGTTTAGGGAGGCAAGGTTCCACACCAGGCCATTTCGCCATTGATGACGGCATTCATTTTGAAGAGATTAGTACAATCTGAGATGAGATAAAGCAAAGTGACCACTTATGATAGGCGATCACAATATCTTAAAATCGGTTTAAGATTCAGACGAAAAGACGAATGTGAGTTTAGATAAAGCCGAGAAAGTCGCAACAGGGGAGGGTTTTAAAAAATGTCTATAAGAACACCCCCACCCACACCCCCTCTCACCCCGATGGAGTCGCCACCCGTCTCTGTGATCACTGCCGTAAAAAACGCAAATTGAATTGGAGTACCGAAAAAAACACTCGTTATATCAAACTCTAATTAAATTCGGTCCAGAGTGATTGTTTAATTAAGTTTGATTGAGTTATAATCGTTTGGTTTATTTTAAAATTATAGGCGATCAAATTAATATTTCTGATGATCAAATTACTGTTTGAAAGAAAGAGGGGTATGGATAAGAAACAGATGATAGTGAATATTTTTTCTCAAGAACCTACCTACTGGCTTGCAGTGTGATTGTGAGCTTGCTTTGCTTGAGCTACATAGGTGGAATAAAACTGAAAAAAGTAGATAAAATATTTTTTCTTCAAAAACAGCAAGATAATTTTGTGGTGACATTATTAATGTAATTAATAAAAATAAACTTAGTTTTCACCACTTTTGTATTGAAAAAATCAACATGTTTCAGAGCCCATGGCCCCTTCGTCAGGATACAATTGCATACTAACAAAATTAAATTCAAAAACCTAAGTATAGACAATCAAAAAACATAAAAAAATGAAAAATGAATAATAATAAAGTACTTACTTCTAATGAAAATAAATTTAAAAGATAACT
This sequence comes from Agrypnia vestita, assembly GCA_016648135.1. Lineage (NCBI taxonomy): Eukaryota > Metazoa > Arthropoda > Insecta > Trichoptera > Phryganeidae > Agrypnia > Agrypnia vestita. The sequence goes on from JADDOH010004548.1 coordinate 101,612, forward strand.
ATTTGTAAAAAAGGACCTGGTTCTTTATAATATTCAATTTACTATCAAAACTTTTTCTTATTTCCAAAATTTCTAATTTATCAAACTGTGATTCTGTATAATTTGTATGTAAAATTCGTAAACCCGTAGTTTTGCCAAAAATCGGTCACCAATCATCGACACAATCAGATACAAATCTCAAATAACGATTAGTTTGTCACCGGTTAAAATACCATCACTAATTCTTCCAAGCGAATGAATCCATGGCTGTATCTGTCGGTGTCGAAGCTGGCTTCTGTGATCAACATCGACTGTAAATGAATATAAAATAATTTAAAAAAAAATTCATGACATACTTTTGCCTATATATACTTTCTTTGCATACATTCGTATTCGATTTTTTAACATCACTCATGCTGTAACCAAATTTAAACTGCTTATGTAAATTTAAATACTAAACTTTACGGCTGAGCTTTCAATAATAATAACCAAATCATATCGAAAATGATTTAATAAGGTATAATTATCGACTTTACATAAATATTGAAAGTTTCAGAGCTCTAGCCAGTCGGGAAGTTGGCGAAGAATCAATTATAAGATTTCATCAAAACAAATAAACGGGTAAAAAGAGTAAAATAAAAGCATGTAAGGACGTAAAAAGCATGTAAAAAGAGTAAAATAAAAGCATGTAACGAACGAGCTTTACAGTTGTCGCATACGATGTGTAACATTTTACATCTCACAATTAAAAATAGCAACTGAGCAGCGACGGAAATTAACATTAAAATTTAAAAAAGCTAATACCTATATATTTATTAATTAGTAAATACAAGTAAAGAAAATGTATGCGCATTTATTTATTATTGAATTTTGCCTCACTAGGTATGCACCATATATCTACATACGCATTTTTATTTAGAAATGTATTTGGTCAATTATATATTTTTATTTATTTTCATAGATAGCGGTAGTGTGCCGTCATACATATTGTATGAAAACTTTGAATTAATATTTGAAAATAATCACATAAATTACATAAAATTTGAGAATGTAAATCGTTAAGGGTAGTTATTGATTACATTAAAGTAAAAAAATAAGCTTTTATTGGATAGTTTCGAAGATATAAGCCAAAATATATCACGCTTGACACCAGACGCGAAGCATATATACAAAATCAGAAGCATCGGCTGTTGGAAGTGTGAAACGATGATTTTTTCCATCGCGCGCCCTCATTGGTCGAATGAAATTGCGCGCGCTTCCCCGGCGTCGCTTTTCCTGTTACGCATTTCCGTCCTTTTTCACAAAATCACTGCCACAGATTGCAGGAAAGCGAGAGGAAAGATGTTACACATCAAAAAATCTCTAGCCCGTGATCGAAACACCATCCCCTATTAAGTACTATAATATACGACTGTGTAATGCTACTGCTTGTGGGCAGGAAAACACAACAACGGAACATCTTTGGTATGTAAGAAAATTACGTTGAGGACACGGGGTGACTGAAAAATAATAAAATGATACAATTCAGCAAAATCGACTCGCCGATCATCTCCCAAGCGAGGCGCTATAATAAGGGTGGCATCATTATTATTTCGTTGCTTCCTTTTTTCACTTAATCAGCGGGCGGGGGAGGGATGCCCGCGGGGGCCATTTCCATGTTGATGTTTAATAATTGATAATTCGGAGGAATCGCGGGACCGGAGCGGATGTGCGGCGCGGGAAACGGAGATGAATCTGATAGTTTAATGGGAATATTCAATTCCGAGAATTTAAAAAAATAAGGCTGCCTTTAAGGGTGGGGATTTGAGATCCGAAAACGATAAACGACAATTCCAACAAAAAAAATCGCGGTCTATCAGGAAAGAATATTGTTTATTAAATTAATTATCACAACACGTTCATCTGTTACATTCTAAATTGCACTCGAAAAATTACTGTAAAATTATTCGCAAACGTATAAACTAAAATCTAGCGCTCGGTGTCGCGCTATATAAAGCTAGGTCGCCCAGTCACGCACGTCAGTTCTTGTTGTTGCTTCTTTTCTTTATCGTAACACGATTTTCACTTTGATCTTCTCCTTCGCACTGAAGAATAACTGATAACCACAGTGAGATCTCATCCAGTAACGCGTTACCTGCATATATTCTTCATGACTAATTTAAGAAGCAAAATTATAATATACACGGTAAACAGTTGTTTAAATGTGTAATAAATACCTGCTGACCATAAAGCAAATTCGCATAATTCGTCTCGTCGCAAGGACAGTCCTTGCAATATTTTGTAACATTTTAAATACCCAAATTCATGGATGCCAAATCGTGAACATGGAACTGCGAGGTATAACTACGTTATATTTGAAATTATAGAAAGCTTCTTCAACCTTTACTGGAACTTTCGATTCCTCCTTTTTTCAACTCAGACCAACACACTACACAGTTATTAGAAATACAAACTCAAATATTTTAACAACACCAACACAATTGAAAAAATAATCGAATAAAGAGGAATTTAAAAATTCTAAAAACAATTGTAACTACGAGGAATTAGCGCAAACTAAAACTATTGGCACATATTAAGGCAGCGAGCTGAAGAAGACGTTCATAGAATTCCCCAACTTTTGGGATCGCGACATAATATGCCCGTTTAAAATTAAATTCATTCATTACGAATCACATCGATAAAGGTGAAAAATTTCTGGCAATTGTGGCAAATAAATACAAAACCGCCACTATCCATACGGGCTCCATGAAGGCTGGCTTAAGCGATCACTTCACACATTGTGACGTTTACCGATTCCACTTCCATACATACTTTAGCACAAAGCTTCAATTTTGTGAGACATTAATAATTTATCTTAATTTAATTATTACCCCCTGTGGACAAAAATTTAGCTATTGTATTCTCTACTTACTAAAAAAATATTGTGCTTTTTTTTTGTGTAGTGACAATTGGTAATAAATAATGAAATAAAACAATCAACTTTGTTTTTTTCCACTTATATTTAAGCCACTTGTTTCACTACATGTTTCGGAAACGTCCGTTTCCTTCATCAGGTGAATTAAGACTGAGGTATGTAGGAATGGTTGTCTGGTGTGTGTGTTGTGGATTCGGTAGAAGTGGAGGGGGTATCTAAGTGGTGGGAGATCGGGAACATTGTAAGAAGGGGTGATGTGAAGGGTTGTATTTGATTATTGATTATGTTATTTGTTGTGTTTATGTTTTTATGAATTTCAAGTGTTTCTAAATTATTTTGTTTAAGGCCGTATGTCTGTTTATGTAGGATGTGTATTTTTGTATTGCTGAAAGTGTGGTTATTTTCTATAATGTGATTGGCGTATTCTGAAAAATTGTGATTTGTGAGGCACCTTTTATGTTCTTTGAATCTTTTTTCAATTGATCTGCCTGTCCTTCCTATATATGACATCTCACAATCTCCACATTCTAGTTTATAAATACCACTACAATGTAATTTGTTAGGATTTTTAGATTTATTATTTTTCAATTGTTTTTCGATTGTATTGTCCGTGTAAAAAGCTGGTTTTATATTATTTGGTAGTTTTCTGGTAATATCGTATGATATTGTATCTATATAAAGTATTTTTCGCCAATTATTGTGTGTGTCTTTGGTAAAAGAGTTGTATATATATTTTTTTATTATGTTTCTTTTGATTTTTTTATTTAAAATTTTTTGTATTGTATCTATTTTGTAGCCGTTGTTGAGTGCTATTGTTTGTATTGTTTTTAATTCTCTTTGGAAATTTTCTTTGCTTAATGGTATCGATATTAATCTAGTTATCATAGAATGAAATGCTGCCATTTTGTTAAAAATATTAAATATTTGTACAACCCAAAATTATTTCTGTTATTTAGATAAGATATATTGTCAAAAAGATGGACTAGCTATGGGTCAACCATCCAGTCCCCTATTAGCTGATATATTCATGAATTCTGTAGAAAATAATTTATTTAATTCTAAAAATAGTTTAGTAAAAAATGTTCTTCTGTGGTATAGGTATGTCGACGACATATTTTGTGTATGGACAGGCACAGACAGACAACTACAACAATTTCTCACATTTATCAATACACTACACAAAAACATAAAATTCACAATGGAAACAGAATCAGACAGAACGCTCAATTTTCTTGACCTAAACATAAAAAGAACAAGCAATAACACATTTTCATTCAATATATACAGAAAACCAACATTTACAGACAATATTATACACCAATCTTCACATCACCAAATATCTCATAAAATGGCAGCATTTCATTCTATGATAACTAGATTAATATCGATACCATTAAGCAAAGAAAATTTCCAAAGAGAATTAAAAACAATACAAACAATAGCACTCAACAACGGCTACAAAATAGATACAATACAAAAAATTTTAAATAAAAAAATCCAAACAAACATAATAAAAAAATATATATACAACTCTTTTACCAAAGACACACACAATAATTGGCGAAAAATACTTTATATAGATACACAATATCATACGATATTACCAGAAAACTACCAAATAATATAAAACCAGCTTTCTACACTGACAATACAATCGAAAAACAATTGAAAAATAGTAAATCTAAAAATCCTAACAAATTACACTGTAGTGGTATTTATAAACTAGAATGTGGAGATTGTGAGATGTCATATATAGGAAGGACAGGCAGATCAATTGAAAAAAGATTCAAAGAACATAAAAGATGCCTCACAAATCACAATTTTTCAGAATACGCCAATCACATTATAGAAAATAACCACACTTTCAGCAATACAAAAATACACATCCTACATAAACAGACATACGGCCTTAAACAAAATAATTTAGAAACACTTGAAATTCATAAAAACATAAACACAACAAATAACATAATCAATAATCAAATACAACCCTTCACATCACCCCTTCTTACAATGTTCCCGATCTCCCACCACTTAGATACCCCCTCCACTTCTACCGAATCCACAACACACACACCAGACAACCATTCCTACATACCTCAGTCTTAATTCACCTGATGAAGGAAACGGACGTTTCCGAAACATGTAGTGAAACAAGTGGCTTAAATATAAGTGGAAAAAAACAAAGTTGATTGTTTTATTTCATTATTTATTCATAATGGATTTCCACAAGGTAAACGCCGTAACATTTAATTACTTAACAATTGGTAATCCTTATATTTCTTCAGTTATAAGGGAACGCCATGTGAACTTAAGCAATGGTGATTTATACTTCAAGAGTGTATTTTCTTATAACAAAGCGAAATAAAATATTACTTTAATCCCGATAAAGTTAAGCTCTAGTATATCTGGGCCGTACAGATATTACACTTGTGTGTGTGTGAATAAACGCGTCATCCATACTAGGACGCCTCCCCGTAAAATAATCACAAAACAGCGAACGATTTAATCTTAAGTGGGTGTAATACAAAACCGTCATCAGATCACACACACTCGCACAGTTCCTCCCGATAGAAGATGAGATGAAAGCGGCCGGGGGAGGGGGAGGATTCGGGATAAGAGCACGAGGGTAGGCGAGGAGGGCATAAAGACAAATGTATAAGAAGACGAAATAGATAGCCAAATAAATATTAAAACAATTTTAGAAAGATACGCAAGAAAAAATTTATCCTTCGAAAATATAAAAAATATATTGACAATATTTTTATATGTATGTTCTGAGAACACACTTACTGGATTTATCCATTATTATTTAACTAAGATAAATCATAGAAGTCTCACAGAGACGAAGCTATTTATATGAGAAACGTGTATTAAAAGTATTTTTTCGCATTGCCCCAAGGGTTACAACCTGCATTGCATTGTGTAGAGTGATAACATAAGCCAGCTCGTACAGGCTGTAAGCCCTGAGCCATCGTACAAAAATACTTCAATGCACGTTTTCATACAAATTTCTTCGTCTCTGTGAGACTTATATAATTAATCTTAATTAAAAAAGATATGTAAGACGAGTTTTGTACCTAACCAAAAATTGCTAGCTTTGGGGTTTAGTAAATTTACACGAAATTTAAATGATATTTTATATACATAAATCAATTTAAAAATCCTTAAAATGTTAGAAAGCACAACATATCACAAATTTTGTAACAACAATTTTATATGTTTTTCTGAGAACACAATTGCTGGTAATTGTCCACAGAGGGACATAGATATAGGCACGAGATTCAAACACTGACATCTCCTTGGCAAAAAGATACAACAAAAGTGTGTATTATCGACCATTTCATTACCTTCCGTTGTTAATATTTAAACGCTCGGGCGCACGCGACGAATTGATAGGAGCGATAAAGACTAAATAAGTTGATTATGATAAATTATGGAACGTATGAGCGAAGAAAGGATGATTAAGGAAATATACGAGTGTTGAAAGCAGCAGGAAAAGAGGACGTCCGCGAAATACCCGGCACGATCAGATAGGTACTACAAATTTTGGAGGATGGCTAAAAGTCTCAACAACCATAGAGCATGCATGAGAAGAAGCCGAAGCAAAAGTGGTGTGAAATATAGAAGAATGTGGCGTTATATCCTCTCTGAAACGGCACGACGGTTAGTTAGTTACGATAAATTATAGAAGTCTCACAGAGACGAAGCTATTTATTTGGGTGTCTTTATAGGGTGGCCCAGGGCTTTTTTCATGCAAATAGCTTCGTCTCTGTGAGACTTCAATAATTTATTTTATGTAATAATGAATCCCTCTGTGGACAATATCCAGCAATTGTGTTCTCAGAACAAACATATAAAATTATTGTTACAAAATTTGAGATATGTTGTGCCTTCTAACTTTTTAAGGATTTTTAAATTGATTTATGTATAATTTATATAAAATAACTTTGTAAACACCACTTTTTTATTGAAATAAATTCAACATGTTTCGAAGCCAATGGCTTCTTCGTCAGGAAACATGTTGAATTTATTTCAATAAAAAAGTGGTGTTTACAAAGTTATTTTATATAAATTATAATTATGTCACCACAAAATAATTTTACTCTATTTGAAGAACAAGTGATTTATGTATATAAAATATCATTTAAATTTTGTGTAAATTTACTAAACCCCAAAGCTAGCAATTTTTGGGTAGGTACAAAATATTTAATGAGACGTCTTACATATCTTTTTTAATTAAGATTAAATATAAAAGTCTCACAGAGACGAAGCAATTTATATGAGAAACGTGCATTGAAGTCTTTTTGTACGATGGCTCAGGGCTTGCAGTCTGTACGAGCTGGCTTATGTTAACACTCTACACAATGCAATGCAGGTTGTAACCCTTGCGCCATCGTGCAAAAAATATTTTAGTTATTGGGAGGGCGCATTCCCACGCCCCGGGAAAGGGTTGGTGCGGAAAGCAGCCGTGGGTCTTAAGGGGCTGTTGGACCACCTTGACATTTTCAAAAAATCGTTGTTTACTTTATCTCATAGCTTGAAGTCCAAAGAATTATTTGATTCGTCACTCTTTCAAAAATTATGGAAATTGGCTGAGTTGAAGCAATTTGAAGTTGGCGTGATAGATGTAATTTTAAGAGAATTACATTATTATTTTTTTTTCAGTTGATGCAGCAACATATTTAAATATTGATTGTATTATTTGTATAAATTATTTATATTTTATTAATTACACCTACATGTTTCGGAAAAATGGTTTTTCTGAATTTGCAAATCATTTAGTAGAAAATGATAATGGTTTTGATAAAAATTTAGGACTTTCTATTTTACACAAATATAATTAGGGTCTGAAAATGAATAATTAAGAATCATTAGAAATTAGTAAAGCATGTAATAGTAAACAAAATATTAGTAAAAATCAGTTAAGTAAAATTTAACCACTAGCCCAATACTATTTTTTTTCCATAAATTGTGGTAATTAAGAACTTTAGCAATAATATTTAAAATAAATTTTTCAAATAATTTAGAAAAACACAAAACAAAAGACATTATTCACTATGATATTTTGGCATTTATAAAACACCCTGAAGATGGAAAGGTTTTTCCGAAATATGTAGATGTAATTAATAAAATACAAGTAGATATATACAAATAATACAATCGATATTTAATTATTCTTTTGCGTTTTTCTCTAAATTCTTTTTTTAGACTTTTGGTGATGATTCTCAAAAACAATTAGGACGATTTTTACAAATTTTGCACACACCTTACTAATAACATTATCTAAGATGTAGCGCGTAAATAGTTGTATTTTTGATAAAATGTGCGGTTTGCATAATATAATGAATTTTTAAATTAAGTTTTTTATAGGAAAAAATAAAAATAAAATTTTCCAACCGCTGAAATTTAAAAAAATCCTTTATATTATTAAGTTGACCGCTGGTCTTGAATTCTTATAGAAAAATCTTGGAAGTGAAAATTAACACACTTTCCGTCATCCAATCGAGCTGAACTTTTGCACATAGACTTGATGTCGATGACAATACATTCGTACATACATTTGGGGTCACACACACGCACACAAAAAATGCAAATCTTAGATCTTCGAGTAAGTACCTACCTACTTTCTGGCACTATTCTAAAATTATTTAAATCATGGACGCTTTAGAATTTATCTCTATTTGTATTTAAAATTGCTATAAAACAAAAGCTTGTTGTGATTCTGCAAAATAATTTATTTAATAATAATAAAGGATTTATAGTGAAATTTTTTATGGGTAAGTATTTTTCAATGCGATTCATCATAGACATTAATTACATCGTACAACAAGAAAATAATTATATTTTCATTTCAGTCAAACCCTAGCAACATGAGAATCTGAGAGATATGCGCGTCACGGAAAATATGCTTTATGGCAAAATTGCCATTTTGTAATTTTAAAAATAATTTGTTTATAAAAAATATTAAGCAATGTATGCCGTAAACAATGACAGTAAAAAGTATTAGGAGGTAAAAGGTGAGCGTCGGTAGTCACCAATTTGTGGTGATTGATGAATGGGAGAAGGTTGCTTTATGGTCACCACCCGTTATGTAAGTCGTAGAATGTTTGATTAATTTATTTACTCGATAAAATATACATAATCACGATAATAAAGACAATGACGAAGATTCGACGGAACAGGGCCTCCGGCCTACGCCGGAGGTAGTTGAGAGACTGACATGCCCGTACAGGGCGTTGGCTATTTTTATATGTTTTGGGAACAAAACACTCTCTTGAAGTCTGGCTGTATGCGTGTGCTGACGGTGCTCTGGGCATTGACCTGTGTCGATGCCTCGTGTACACTGCTGTACCTCAGTTTTGATTACGCAGCAGACTCGCTACGTTTGCGTGTGTGTGTGACCTAGATTCGTGGTTATGTATTTATGGGATGAGACGCCATAAGACAATAGCGGCCCATGTGCCCCAGAATTACCAAATGTGCTGTCGCGCCGAGTGCCGATCCGGCCGCGCTCCCGTTCGCTGTCAAGACATCGTTGGTCGGTCGATATATTAATTGTGTCTACAGGTATAACGTAATATATTCCTGTAAAATAAATAGTTATTATAAATAAATACATAGTCTCAAGTTACCTTTCCTTTCCACAAATATCTTACTTTGGCGAGTGCTAGTGAAATACAAACCTACAAGTGTATTCGAATTATGCAAGTATATAAAATTTACACTGGCAGAAAAATAATTAGACGTGCGTATATTAAAACAGGTAGTCGTCGAAATACGGGGTTTGATTTGTAGAGGGGGTTGGGCGCCGGCGGAGAGGGGGCTGTCAGTCAAACTGGGCCAACGGGGTGGCAGCGCACCCCCACATTTCAACAAGTCTGGGGGAGGGATCATCCATAGCGAAGAAGAGAGCTGTCGATTGAAAACACATAAACTCACAAACGAAGATATAAATAGGTAGTCTCTGTATTTATTTACACAGTACATGTAGGGGAGAACGGAGGCTTCTGTTTTAAACAGTTTGGTCTTCAGGGCAAAAAGAGCAATTGCGAAAAACTAAATAAGTTTGCCAGTCAAAATACGGTATATTTAAATTCAATTAACATTTTGTGGCGGAAAAAGCGAAGGCAATGAGTACTGCAGTATAAAAATTGTAGAATATCCTGAAGAAAGGGACAGATCAACGAGCGTTCCACAGAGATCACAAGACTTGAGTTCGATGGAAGGACTAGGAAGAAGATTATGAAGTTTTGTATATATCAGAAAAATAAACTAGTACAATTTGAGACATGTATTGATCTTTAAAGAGAAGTAAGTTAAATGAAATTAAGTCAATAAATTTACACAACAGTACTTAGTAGTCGCCTAACACAAAATAATTTTCATTTTACTCTAATTAATTTTCTTGGTGAATTTAATTAAGAAGAAAATAAAAACGGCAGGTATTTTAAAGGAAAAAGAAGACGTGATTGGTGATCTAGTTTAAGTCTGAAAATAATAGGAATATTAATATGAACGCATTCCGTGTGCGTATTTATATATAAAAAACGGACAGAAAAAAAGCATTTATAGAAAAAATACTAAATGTTTATTGCAAAAAATCACTAGGTTTGTGTCCCAATGCTAACGAAATAATCTTTTGGTTTATTAAATTTATTTATTTAATTTAGCACATGAATTTATCGCAATTTCAATCTATTTTAATAATGATTATTAATTTGTTTTCAAAAATCATAGAACTATGTTTACTAAATTAAATTCACGAGCTCGACAAGCCCTTATTGAAAATTGAAATGTTCGAAAAGCCTACTATATTCGAAATTCACATGTTCGAAAAGCTCTTCTTGTTCGTAATTCACATGTTTGTAAAGTCCTTATTCAAATTCAAATGTTCAAAAAACCCTTATCCGAAATTCATATGTTCGAAAAGCCCATATCATAAAAGCCAGCTCTAAAAGGCCTTATTCGAAGAGTGTTTAACGTATTTGCATTAAAAAATAAAATAATTATATGCCGGTAAAAACAACCGTCTTAGAGCAAACAACAATCAAAAGGGGGTAAAATAAAATATTGATAAAGAGGCTCCTCCCCAGCCGATGTTTTAATAAGCTCATGTTTTGAACAACATCAATAATCCATGTTAATATCTGTCAGAAGTGAATCAGAAGCGCGCTATCTGGCTTCTCCTGTCTTTAATCACAAATTCAAAAGATTCTTCGCTCGGGTGGAAAAACCACCCCGTATTAATCACGGCGAAGGTGGGGGCAGGGGGGATGGCACCTGGGGAGGAATCTCTCGTATCAAATTTAATTTATCAACCGATGTCAAATAACATCGCCGTCAAAAACATGGTTGCCAGAATGCCGATATATTAAGTGAGTGTCTTTGTGCTCGGTGATAAGAGAAATAAGGGTGGAAAGTGTTTCCGCGGGGGGTGGGCCTTCGGAAGAAGGGTGTTTTTAAGCGTTCGTATGACGCGGGATGTCAAACGTATCGGTGGTCCAATGGGAGAGGAATATCACTGTAATTTATCAGTGATCTAAGTTTGAGACATTTGCAGTCACAAACTAATAAATACATAAGGTGGACTCATAACATGTAAATGGTCAGGTAATACACTTCACACGTCTCCATAAAATTAATAATCATCCGATGTAGCTTGTAATCCAACATAGATCCAAAGGATTATGGATTGCTATTTATTTATTAATAATAAACGCTCTAGTACAGTAGTATCTAGTAGTCTTTTACAGTACAAAAAAATTCAAAGGATTTTTGTATTACTAACATAAAACATGTTTAACAGTAAATAATTAATAATAATATTATAAATATAACACATTTAAGATAAATGAACAATATAAAATTTAACAATTTAAATGAACAATATATATAAACGATGATTAGTACACAAGCAAACAGTAATAATTAGATACCTTTGAAATAAAGACATTTAAACTAATAATTAATCCAATAAACAGATAAATAAGATAAGAAGATAAAGTAAATATAAAAGATAAAATCAAAACATATTTAAAAGGGAAATGAACAATAATTAAGATACTTTAAAATAAATAAATATATATAAATCGTGGGGAAAAAAACATAAGTAAAAATTTAGTCCATTAAACTGTAATTAATTCTATAGAATATTCCAAGTCTAAGTAATTCTTTAATTCGGGTATGCTCCTACAACTAAAAATGTCTACAAATTCCGAAAATTTGTTTCCATGGCGATGCATGTGTGTTGACGGTGAATTCAACGCATAGTTATTCCTGTGAGTCCGTACAAAGAACACTTCGTGATGTCTCGTTTGTCTCGGTATATGTATTTTGAAAATGTTGACCCAATAAGTGAAGAAATAAGAGTAAATATAAGTATGTGACGCTAGATTTGGAGGACACGGGAACAGAGGAAGTCCACAAAAAATGTGGAATGATTAGGTTAAGCAGATGTGCAGGACGGTCTTGTCAAATTCTTCAAAAATCATTGAGCGAGCATTTAATGGAAATTAAATTAATTAGGTTAAGCTATATATTAAAAAATATTGATTGTATTTTTTGTATAAATCAACTTATATTATTTGATTAATTACACCTACACGTTTCGGAAATACCATCCATGTCAAAATATCAAAATTAATGGTGTCTTTTGTTTTTTATTTTTCTAAATTATTTGAAAATTTATTTTTTAATATTGTTACTGAAGTTCTTGATCAATCTGAATCAATTGAAAAAATAAGTTTTATATTGACGGAGAAGCGGTTCCTCCGAAGGTCAGCATAAAAAATAAATAAATAATTAGTGAGTCAAGTATACTCAAGAATATATTTGTTAATTTTTTGAGCAAAATGGCGTCAACACGCCGATGGGGACAATCGCGACGGAAGAGATATTGTAATATGTGAGAATAATGAAAATCGTCAAGCGTGAAAGATGAAACGTAATTCGCGCGCGCGTGTGTGCGTGCGGGCGGGGGGAAGGGGGCTATTGGCGGGGGAGGTCCCACTAGCGCCATCTGGGTAAATACTTAAGGTGTAATTTCCCTAAAAGTAGTAATCGGCTACGTAGGCGCGTAGGAAAATATACAGAAAGGGTTGCGGGGCCCTCGTGTCGAAGGGGTTGAAAACAGGGCTGGCATAATCGAGGACATTCTGCATCTTTGGAAACATTGTTCAAATTATGTATCGTAGCAGTGGGCACTATCCTGTGATTCACAAAATTTCGCATTAATTGTTACTAATCACCCGACTATGTAACACTTTATATTCGTCTGTTGAACACTATTCACTATTGAACCGGTAGGTAGGTACCCTCTTAATTTATTGTCGCTGGTCATACTGAACCGCAGCTTGTCGCTTGTTTTCTGTGGTTTGACTCTGGTTTCGCTCTTTCTATGGTTTTTATTCGCTATCACAAATGACTGTGTCTGGCGCAATGCATTCACGCATTTACTGAAATCCGATAGAATGTTCGGACGACTTCGATTATGTGTAGTTCCTATTGTTTTTAGACTTTTGTGACAATATTATAACCTAGTAGTTCACCTATAGACAGTTATAGACAATTATAGACAGTATAGTTCACCCGCGTAAGATAGTCAGGCAAGCTGTTATGGTAGAAGGATAATAAAGATCAAATGCGGTGGAATTTTACCTGTCACTAGAACAGAAAGGGCGCGCAATGTCACTCACCATACCGTGAACATAATATCATGCTCAACATGTTAAGGATAAATTATTGTCGTAAAAATATTCCATTGAGCATTTTAGAACAATACGCGCATAGTCGAGAAGGATCTAGAATCGTCTAGAATACCCCGGAACGTCTGCTCAATCCCAATCGCACCTTCTAGAAGCACAAGCTTTTCCTTTGCATTCAAATTATTGCATTGTCATATATGTAACCCTTTATTCTTTTTGTGCCCTATCCATTAAATGATAATCAACACTTTACTTACTGCGGCCGGAAACAGCTCTACAGTAAGTAGACTTGCCAAACCACTGTCTCAGGTTTATCAGTCATGATGTTTTCCTTCTTCCGAAACCGGCAATCTTTCCCTGCATTATGAGGTGCAAGATCACATGTCCGAGATACTGATGCCAACGGATTTTCATTGTTCTTATTACTTATTTTTCTTTACTCATCCGTACCATGACATCTTGATTGTCCATCTTTCTGTAGATCACATCTCGATGCCTCAAGTCGTCCTTATCGATTCTTCGGCAAGTGTCCATGCATCCATACCACAAAAATATTTCGAAAACCCGTAGCATCCGTAACCCTACCTTCTTCCTCATCTCTTTTTTTATGCCTGTCGACCTGTTGTGGCTGCAACATTGTCCTCTTGGAGTTGGAGTGACAGTCGTCCCTCCATCTTTCAGGTGGTCGTCCTGGAGGTCTGGTTCCTGGGGTGCTTGATCTCTTGCTACTTTTACGGCTCTGGAGCCAATTATTTTACATGATCATTCCACTTCTCTTTCTTTTTTTCTTTCTTCTCTGTCGTCCCTATCTTATAACGTCCTTGACTTCTCATATTATTCGGATCTCCGTGTTGTTTTGCCAGTGATATTTCTTAATGTTTTCATCTCGCTGGTGCGAAGGAGGTTTTTAGTGGACATACGTTTAGTAAATCTGTAACCCTACAAATCCAGCTTATCTTTAGAAGCAGCAGCATCCGAAGAATAGCAGATCTGTGGCAACCCTGTCCCACCTCGTGGGGGTGTGCATCGTGTATAATATGGTGATACCGAAGATATTTGATGCGAGAACATCATCAGAATGTTTTAATATGTGGGGAAATGACGCACTCACACTAGCGCGGCGCGGGCCTCTTTGTGTCGGAGGAATCGCTCGTTGAAATTTAAATTGGCGAACATAATCCACCGAATGTGGAGGGGGTGGGGAGACAACGGCGCGGCTCGGATTCGAACCGCAGATACAAACAGATGAGACTTATCTCGTTTATTGATTACCGAGGCACGTATTAACCAAAGTAATTTGCGTAAACCGCCAAGGGAACGGGGTGCGAATTCCGCTGTAGTTTTTTTGCAAATTAGTATCAATTATAATAGTTGCGTATATCTTTTAAATTTCTTCTCAAGTCTCACAGTAATTACTTTTATTCATCTCCATTACTTTTTTTTATTATGTTAATGTCAATGTATATGTTAATATAATGTAATGTTATGTTAACAATTTTTTATGTTTATGTTATGTGTATGATAATGTATTGTAATGTTAACAAAAACAAATAATAAACATATATAAATTTTATTAATTATATTATAGGTCGACCGCAATCAAAAGACCATTTCCTAGCTTTGTCCGGTAAGAAGAAAGCGGGGAAAAGTTGCCTGGCAAGCCCGTATTACAAGCCTCAATATGATATTCCAAATAAATATATATTTTAGAGTTTAAAAAAGGTTATTTACTTACTAGAAAAACTTCTTATGTGTTCATTTTTTGCATCGTAACAACACACATATTTTTTGCGCGCATTCTTTTGAATGCGGTCTAGCTATAATAATGTCTCCACAAAATTATTTTGCTATTTTTGAAGAAGAATATAAAAAATCATTCATGTCAAAGGTGTAGTAGGAAAATCCTGCTTCGGAAAACCCTCTCAGAGACATGGAACAGATCAATGTCCAGAGTGATATTGTTCAGCATAGTAGTAGCTCTTCCAACAGGGATATCCATTGTCAGGTTGGTCCTGTATATTGGAGTGTGAAACAATCTATACTGACACTGTCTAAGGTAATTATCAGGAACAAACAAACCAATGCTCCGCATAGTTTCAAGATCGATGAAAATGCATAATCAAATACACATTCCTTCTAGTCTTTTAAGCTATTGTAGACAAGCATACCCTGGAGAAACTCGGTTGGGTAAAGCCAAGGATAAGGGACCATCATTGGCCCGATGTTGGTATATTTAACATATAAGTGGTGTAAACAAAATATATTATTGTTATTTTTCTTCTTCTGCTTCCTCTAGGACTGTTCCTGTCATTGTGAAGAAGAAGAAGAAGAAGAAGAAGGACTGTGAGCTTGCATATTCTTGTTAATTATATTAATTAATTGAAGCACAAAATTGAAGCGTATTTAACGCGAATAGAAACCAAATAGATACCATGATTCTTTTTTATTTTCTACCAACCATTTTTAAATTCTAGCAACCGGGATCACAGAAAATACAATAGAAAATAATTTTATTTACATAAAATTTTGAGGTTTATTATCTATAAACTATCCATACCCGTTGAACAATTGAAATACAATGTTTTAATGAACTATCTTCATGTAACTAACTTGTCATGTAGAAAAACTTTATTATTTTGTACAAAATAGTAAATATGGCAAGATGGATGGGACAGCCTTAACCTAATTGATTTGACTTCGTATACCTAATGGAAGTACCTACTAGTTCATTGGCGCTGTTTCATATAAATAAATGTATCAAAACAAATGATTACGTTTTTGGTGTGTAACATCTTTCTTCTCGCATTCCTGTAATCTGTGGCAGTGATTTCGTGAAATAGGACGGAAATGCGTAATTTTAATTGTGAGATTTACGATTAAAAGTATAGACAGGATTGATAAGTGCTGCTTAATTGATATTTTTAATTGTGAACTGTCAAATGTCACATCATATGCGACTCATGAAATCATTTCTGTAAGATAAATAATACTGTATTTATTCCATTAAAATTTTTCGATATACCTAATAAAATCACCAAATTACTATTATACGTTACCCGGGGAGCAGAAGATATAAGGGCTAAGTTACTCCGCACCCGACATTTTCTCGGTACGGTAGGCAATGAACATCTTCCTTACATCTTCCAAATTCTACCCTCGGGTTGTTTACTGGAACTTACGGAATACGACATGTTCTCCTGATACTTTTTGGTGACCATCATTTGATATCTAATTTGGAACATAGTTTTTTTATTAAATTCTTTTTGCACGTAATAATATAACGCATAAAGACATCTTAATGGTCTCCGTATTATTAAATTGATATTGTCGCGGGTGATATTGGCAGATGAATGAAAACACTGGAAATTAATTAGCGATTTACTTATTAGTGATTAATTAATTATGAAATGAACAAAGTCACGTAACACGAAATAAATTAATACGCTATTCTTGAAATAACACAATTTCGCAATTTATCACTTGTTTATGAACACTTTTTTAAAAAACGTAAAAAAGTATAATTTTCTACGTAACGATGTTCATCGCTAACGCTAAAATGGCTAAAATAATATTGAGGTGTAAGAAAGAAGAAAAAACGTAATTCTCTATTGAACAATATCAACGTTACAAAGACGTTACGCTATTATAGATAAACGAGACATCGATACACGTCGGTGTTTACTTATTTCACTTTCAAATTGAGAAAGAAATATATGAGGGTTATCCGCCAAACCTTAAAATATAAATACTAGTCCAACGCGACAGTGAAAATTTTGTTATAATTTTACATAGGACGCTGCGGGAGAAGAAATTAATAAGTGCACATGAAATAATCTTTTTCTATAAGCTTTAAATACAACATTAGTACTTATTTTATGTAGTTTAAGTCAAAATATGAGAATTGTGAGGTTACGTTTGCAACAGGTACTTTGGTAATCCGTAAGGTACCGGAGACATCAATACCTTTCTCCAAAGCATTGCAGACATCGGACACCGTAAAAGAGGTACAGTAGCCGGCAAACGTCTTGAAATTTTACGGCGTAGTGGGGGCAAGTTTGCGCATGTCCATTCCACCAACGAGACCCAAATTTTGTCTTCTGCGCATTCCCCCACTACGCCAAAGAATTTCAAGAAGTTTGCCGGCAACTGTATTTACTTTGAGAGAGGTACGTGTAAATACACAAA
Organism: Agrypnia vestita; assembly: GCA_016648135.1. Lineage (NCBI taxonomy): Eukaryota > Metazoa > Arthropoda > Insecta > Trichoptera > Phryganeidae > Agrypnia > Agrypnia vestita. The sequence goes on from JADDOH010004548.1 coordinate 119,396, forward strand.
TCTCCATACTCAAATACGACGAACACCGGCGTATACCTATGTCACGTTTATTTATATTCTCATCTATTGTTGTTATTGTTATCTAACTATTGGGATAACAATCTTAAGATCCCAATATCATGTGGTTATTATTATGTTTGCACAGCAGATAGAGTCCCTGTACAGCATGAAGCGAGGGCCACCCGACCGATGCACGTTCACCTATCGATCACGTGTTCTTGAACAATGCAAATTAGCTCGGCGAACAACGCACGAAAGTTCCCGAAGAGATTGACGCTCGGGCGCGTGTTTGTGTTACATCCGGGGCGCAGACCGCCCCGGGGGTGTATCGATAAATACACAGCGGAGGGATGTTCCGCGGATGCTGAAAGGAGACGCTGGAATTGTTAGTAAACAATCGGTATATTAACTATCCCACATTTCTGATACACTCGAGACAAGGAAGAAGCATAATTGTACATAAAGTCTAAAAAGTCCTGTGCATAAGCGCTTCTACAAGACATATCTGGAAGAAATTCAGGGACGGTGTGCCCTAGATATTGTCGCGAGATGCGAACATCCTAGAGAATTCGACATTATTTGGAGGTCGATGGCACACACGAAAATATACGAGAAGCTTTTAAAAATCGAGCGAAAGAAAGAAGATCTCGGGTGGCAATTAAGTGCGCATTATAATCGATCAGCTAAATAAATTACGAGAGTACCTAACGGGCGTTCGAAAGTATTCAAGAGGGAATCAGTGTGATAGTAAAAAGAATTTTTTTTTTTTAAATTATCTAATGAGTAACATAATTTCCATCGGTCTCTAACTTTTTAAGAGCTTATTTGTTCCATTAAAATTTCTGTGCCAATGTTGCAAAAAATGAGTCTAGGGATGTTTTTACTGGCGTTATTGTACACGTTTTTCTGTCAATACGTTTTTTAATTATAAATGAACTGAATGAACGAGATGAATATCGAGAGAGGGAAGACCTGAAGAAAAGTGTGGGTGCTTAATAAATATCTTAATTTAATTCCTGACCTATGAGGCAGAAACAAACGGAACCAAGAGTTTAATGAGATCATCGGAAATGAAAACTTTAAGGTAATCACAGGGAGAACGCTGAGGGATCGAAACCTTAATGAAGAAATAAGAAGGACCTGTGGCATAGAATATATTGTGAAATGGAGAAGAGCAAGAAGATTATGGAGAGATCATGTAAACAGAATGAACAACTTCAGAATCCCTTACGTTGCAGCTAACAAAATCCCACCTGGACCTGGTCATCGTCTTCCTGGAAGACTGCCTAAACGACGGAGGAACAGTTGGATCTCGACATCCCGTCAACAGATCTAGAAGAGGAACAATAAGAAGAATTTGTTTCCTTGGGTTGATTATCGATCATGATTATCGTCACACGTCAACAATGGTTGACAGTATGACGTCATAGCAGCGTACGGGGGGCAGCAAGCTGGCCGTTCCTCGAAGCAGACTCTTTGTGTCGACCTAGAAATCCCAAGTTATGCGATTCTTCTTCATGTACCCTGTCGGGTCCCCCAGATCACCTGGGAGAAAGTTTCCCTATCCATGGCAGTGCGGAACAGCTCTTCCACGCTTCTTATCCCGGTCCACTCTCGGATGTTTCCAAGCCAGGAATGCCGCCTCCTTCCGACTTCTCTGCGACCCTCGATCTTCTCCTTCATGATGAGCTGAAGAATAGAGTATTTTTCTTATTTTGTTAGATCTTGATCTGTGTTGATAGGTCAGTCCTGGTCTTCTGACGAGGACGTCTAGCTCTCTCTTCGTCTCTTTGGTGGTCTCTCTGGTGGTCGGCGCCCCTCTGAGATTCCGCGCATAACGGCTCTGGGAAGTATCGTCTGCTCGTCGTCGAAGTATCGTCTCTCGTCATGGTCCCTCCAGAAACGCCTTCTCTGCCTGCTCCATCTTACAATGTCTTGTATGTTGCAGGTTCTGCGGATTTCCGCATTGGGTACTATGTCTCTGAGGGTCTTGCCCGCAATGGGTCTTGGAGTCTTCATCTCGGTAGTTCTGAGGAGGTGTTTAGCTCTCACCGTGTCCGCTCTTGTTTAATATATTCTGACTTTGCTAAGTACTTTTCGCCTCTCGTTATATGATCAAAGTATGACATTTTACGGAGCTTTACTGTGTTGAGTAACTTGTGAGAATGAGTTGATTAGATTCGATTTTTAATCAATTGAGTTTAAGCAAATTTGGAAAATTTGGCGAATTTTTGGAAAAAATTAAAACCCCTTATTGTCTCCCCTACCTTGAACGAGAGATGGCGTGACGGTGAGGCTGGTAGCAGGTATGTAATGCGATTATCGCAATCGATGGCCGGCCGCCGTCGGATGAGCGGGGCCGTCAGCCATCACATGGCGAGCATCCATCAGGCTGAAAGGTCACGCCAACCGTAGATCCATCAGCGGACTCAAATTGGCAACTGATGGGGTATAGCGCGAGCCCCGAGTGGGAGGGTCGTGCAACGAAGAAACGCACACAACTGCCAAATGCCCTTTCTTTAACAATATCTACTTTTTATATTTTTATTAGCATGTTCCAAGAACGCAATTACTGGATTCTGTCCACAGAGTGATAATCATTATTAATTAATAAAATTGTCCACAGAGTGATAATCATTATTAATTAATAAATTATAGAAGTCTCACAGGGACGACGCTATTTATATAGGAAACGTGTATGGAAGTCTTTATCGGGCGTTCACAGGGCTTACGAGCTTTAGCTATCGCTTTACACAATATAACGTTCACAGATCCAACCCAAGAACAACCACACATCTATCAAATTTTGATGTCGCATATATTTTATGTTGTCACTAGAGTCTAACTGCGCATTAGAAGGAGTCTCTCGAACGGTTTGCATGAATCTAGAATTAACTGGGCTATTCTCATAATCACTTGAAATATGGAGAAACTACTAGAAATATGTTGAACATTCTCGAGGTATCGCGAAATCAACGTTTTGTATAAAAGGCCAGCGGGCGCGCTCGCGTAGAGTGTTGTTAATTAACTAATTAATTAATTAACAGCGCGACATTTAAGACCATAGAAAAGCGAACTGTGCGATTGTGGTCAGCAGTGTGAATAAGCGAAAATAAACCAAGAGAGTATCTAACAGGCATTTGGAAATAAGTGCGACCACTCTTTAAACGACAGCAGGCAGGTTTCCACCCATTAGTTGAAAGACTAAGAGAGAAGAGGAGGGAAGACGGGTCGACGTCAAACGCCAGCTTCGTTGCGGAGGGCGCCTAGAATAGGCAGTACCAATAGATAGTATAGTACTGTCATTTACTATTATTTATTTAATTGTTTTACGCTTTTACTGGCACTAACATTTATGCAGTCTAAATACGAAACAAAATATAAGATACTCTCTTTAAGGGGGAATACATACCTACGAAGCGCGAAAAAGGGCAATTTTTGTGATTTTTTTAAAGAAAATCTATATAAATTATGGTATTTGTATCATTTCTACATGAAAGTATATACTTCTAAGAATATGTAAAAAAAATATGTAAAAATATTCAACATTGACGGAACATTCTTGGATTTTATCGACTGAAGAAAAAGAAGGTCCTCCCATTTCATCTGTAATAGTCAGAATAAAAAAAAAAAGATTATCAAAATTGAAACTATAATTTTTGACGTAGGGGTTTTTGAAAAAATAGATTTTTGACATAATGGCGGGCGTTTGAATTTAAAATAGCGTTTTTAGGGAAAATTTTGGATTTATTATACCGATAAAAAAACTAAGTCACTTAAAAAAAATCCTACGACAAAGACTAGATAATTACGGATAGAATAATCACTAGAAATTTCAAGTTGATCGGTTTAGTGGTTGCCGAGATATTTTGTCACCGATTTTCAAAACATGGTTTCTAGGAAAACGCGTTTGAAAATTGAGCAATATATGAAAATAAACAAAGAGATGCCACTATTATCAGCTATAACTTTATTTTTTGAATTTTTACCAGATATTCTTAAGCTATAAGAAAATTAAAATTTAAGAATCGTTTTTTTCAAAATGTCTAGGTAGGTATTCACCTCGTTTTGTGACATCTGAAATATGCAACGCAGCGCACTGTCGATACAACCACTCATTTAATGTGGGTCTAGTCCGTGACGTCAGACACTCGTAAGAAAAGCGCGGGCGGGATGGGAGATTCGTCTCCTCCCCACACGCGGACCATGCGGGGAGGCTGCATGCGGATTCGATCAGCCAGCAGTGCTAATTGAGTTGGCAAATTGGAAACCGATGAAACTTGGCGCCCGGAGGCGGGCACTAACGAGCCAGAGGATAAATCATCAGTCCTGGGCTCTGGGGTGGAGCCGAGGAACCAACACATATCACATTATACAACTCGAGTTTAGAGAGTATCGCAAACTCTAAACAGGTCAAGTATTAACTCTTAAAAGACTGTGCTAAAAAATACCTCCGGGAACGGTGGTGTAACACAGCATTACATGATTAAAAATCGACAAAGTTTTTAATATGTGGTAAAAAATATATGTTTTCAATACAGATAAGATTTTTTAAAGGTCCCTTCTGAATTATTTATGATATAGAAAAGATAAAGGTAGTTGCTTAACTAGACTAGTCTGTTCTAAAGCAACTACTTTTACTGTTTTTTAAAAATTAGTGTGTAATAAATGTGTAATAATTATAAAGTGCACTTAACAAATTCACTTTAGATAGAGAAACAATCAAATCATATTATAATTCACATCACATTGAGAAAAACAAAAATCAAATCATATTTGGAGAAGGTATTTGAATTATAATAGTCACAAAAACGATTTACAATGGAATCTAAGCTGTCACATACGACACATTGCTTTCGTTTTACACTACCTACACTTACTTTTAGGTCTACCTACATTTATTAACCACTTTGTTAACTTCTGTTTAAATGAATCTTTCACTTTTAACCCTTTAAAGTTAGATGGCAATATAATGTAGATTTTGTCTTCATTTTCGGCACTAAAACATTTCCCGATGTTGTGCTTCTAGTATTTCTAGATTCAGATAGTATATATGATGCATTGTTTTTTTTTAAAAAATATTTTCAGTATTGAACTGGTATATAGCTGTCTTACATCAAGCACTTGAAAATCTCTAAATAGGTCATCGGAATTATATCTGAATGTTACTTATTTATTACTCGTATAACCCATTTCTATGGTAAACATACACATTTGCATAATTTTAGTAAATTATCATAAAATCATGGCGTATCGAATTTGCGTGCGCTCACGCCGACGTATCATTACCAACTAAATTCAACGACGCGGCGACTGCAGTCCGTCTTTGTCTAACACGTGTTACGCGACTCTACCGTGTTCTTTCGATATCGTTTTCTCTTTCCCCGAAATCCAAGCAACCGCCATCTCTGTCCTACGTGAAGTGTGTGGTATTGTCGTGCTCTTTCTTGTTCGATTTAACTGCGACGTTCAATATTCCACTCTATTTTACACACTGGCCGAAAATAAGAGAGTAATGAATAAATATTTTTTAATTAAAAAATCCTTACATTCGTAACAGTTTAATTTAGTCATTTTGGTGTGAAAATGTCTATTCGATGATTATAAAAAATATGACGTTTCAGTTTTCGTAAATAAGGTAGATATTTCATATTTTCTGTGACATGTAGACATACGTTACACCACCGACACACAGGAGTAAAACTAACTACATTCAAGTATAGAAAAAAATGGATCAGGACTAAACAAACATTGAGGACTTCCGAGATGAAGACGCTGAGGATAGCAGGCAAGACTCGCATGAGGAACACCACCAAAAAAAGAAAGATGTATGAGGCTGAGGACATTGTACAATGGAGTAGATGGCAAAGAAGGGATTGACATGGTAATGTCCAGAAAATGGACAGCACCGGCATCCCTTATATCGCACTACATAGTCAGATATTCGTGACTGTAAGATTACTGATACGCTTCTTTGGTGTTGTTACAGACTGGCAATGACGACATCGTACTCTACTATCCCTGAATGCATTTTTAAAGCAATCTTATAAAGGATAGCGAAAAATAATAAATTCAAAACATTTATAATGAGACTACACCACTGCCCCGGGAAGATAGGAATTAATCCACAGATGACTGTCCCGAGGCTTCCGATCGAAGGGGAGGGGGGTGGGGGTAGCCGCGCTCCGTCAATATTGCTCCATCGGCTGTAATAAACAATATTGGGACCTTTCAATTAATGCAAGGGATGGGGTGCAAGGCAGGGGGGGGGGGGTTATTCTAATAACCCTTCGTATCGGAGAGAGCGACAATCGTTCGGTACGTATCTTTAATATTACGGAAGAACACACAGAATAACTGGTAGATACGTGTTTGTATTCAAACGTATTGTCACCGAGATTGATTGAGACGTTAGAAACAAAAAATTATTTCCAATTTACTCTCTGAACGTTAAAGGCATGTGTGAACAGGCTTGCTTATTATGAGCATGCTTATGTCATTCGCGGCTAGTATCGATTATTAATGCGATCTTCTCAGTCCGCACCAGATGAAACAAATATGGCGCGTTGGGGAGATGATAAAACACTACTTTTCGGGACTTATTGCAGGAATCACGAATGTCTGTGGAATACTCGGTCACCGCTATGTAAAAATAATATAGCAAGAAATAATGTTTATGAAACTTTATCTAAAGACATGAATGATTCAAATCTTACAATAAAAATTATAGAAATTAAAAACAAAAATATTTTGATTTATTGGTTCACTTGAATTTTCTATTTCAATTTTCAGTTCCCATTTTGAGCAAGAGCGTCTCTATTATATGACAAGAGCATGCCAGTAATAAGCATGTGTGTTCGATTAAACCCAGGAATAGTTTTGATTTATTGGTTCACTTGAATTTTTTATTTCAGTTGGCAAAGTTTCAATTTTGAACTAGAGTTCCTCTCTATTCTTTGTCAAGAGCATGCCACTGATAAGCATGTGTGTTTGATTGTTAGTTTTGAGCATGCTTATTTATGAGCATGCTTAAAATAAGCATGCTAATAATGAGCAAGTGTGTACAGTTGTTAGGGCATGCTAGTTTTGAGCATGCTAATGATCATGCCAGTAATAAGCATGTGTATCTGTATCTTTAGAACAAATTGGAAATCACTAGAATGGTATCGAATATACATAATAATTTCGTGACATTCGCGGAACGAAGGTTTATTATAAAAACGGGTCGCGCCATTTCTGCTCATTTCTTTGTTTTCAGTTCAATTCAATTCGATTTATTTAGTATGCAAAATTTACATTAAAAACATGCATATAATTCGTAAATGATATAACAATTTATTCGAATTAAGTCGAATAGCTTTTTGGTAAGTGGTCATGACGCTAGCCAGTTATCTGGTGGTCGGTGGTTCGAGCCTCGTACCAAATTAGTCCTATTCTCATAACACAAGCGTTTAGCTTATTTTGAGAATAGTAAGAATATTGATGCGACACGCATTCCATGTTCGCATCTCTAAAAAAAATTTCGCATACATATAAAACAATTCATATCAAAGATGTAGGAGAATCCTGCTTTGGAAGACCCTCTCAGAGATAAGGATAAGTTTGCGGAATGTTGATTTTTGAGAAATTATAATTCCTTTACATTCATTACTTAATTAATTAGCTAAATAATGTTATTTTTTGGTAAAAATTAGACATCTGCCACACGCGCAAATATTGTCTGTGGACGGGAATTTTAAATTGTTAGCCAACATTATTCAAATGTGGCCCAGCATTTTAGAACTGTGAACCAGCATTTTTAATCTGTTAATCAGCATTTTCAAATTATGGACCAGAATTCTTAACTGTGAATAAGCATTATTTAATTTTGGCCTGGCATTTTAGATCTGTCAAACGGCGTTTTTTAATTATGGACCTGCATTATTTAATTGAATTATGGACCAGAATTTTTAACTGTGAAACGGCATTATTTAATTGTGGCCCAGCATTTTTTATCTGTTAATCAGCATTTTCAAATTATGGGCCAGAATTCTTAACTGTGAAGCATTATTTAATTTTGACCTGGCATTTTAGATCTGTCAATCGGCATTTTTTAATTATGGACCAGCATTATTTAATTGTAGCTTAGCATTTATGAACTTCAGACCAGACCTTTTCACGGTTTATTATTATTTTTTATTTGTTTTTTTTCCATGAAAACTTAATATATAACTTTTTTTACTTTTATTTCAGCTTATAAATTATTTTGTGGATCCATATGAAAGACTATTTTAATACGATAAGACGAAGAGAAATGTAAAATTACCGTTTGCATTTATTTCTATTTTTTTTCTTGCATCTCGCATGGTAATATTAGGTCCTTACATATGAAATTGGCGTTTAGTATGGGAGGAACATAAAGCCGATTTTTTTATTTATTATAATATATTTATTTAATCAAAGTATGTACCATTGCTATCTATGCACTTTTGCCATCTCATAGGTAGTTCACCGATCCCTTTACTAAAAAAACCATTCGGACGGGAATCAATAAAATCTTTGAAGGCGGGTTTTGGACCTGCCCCATCGGTCGTTGAAATTTTTTCCTTTGCAAGAAGTTATCCAAAAATTCGAAAAAAAAATGGTAAATCTGTTGGGGCAAGGTCCGGAGAGTACGGTGGATGTCTTAGACATTCCAATTGAAGCTCCTCTAATTTGGTAGCCATCTGTTGTGCAGTGTGTGGTCTAGCGTTATCATGAAGCAGCAGTGGCCTAGAGCGATTAACCAGCCTCGGTTGTTTAGCAGCTAGCTTTTCCATCATGGTTTGCAGTTGCTGACAATAGACATCTGCCGTAATCGTCTGGCCAGATTTAAGAAAGCTGTAGTGAACGACACCAGCACTAGTCCACCAAACGCTCACAAGTAACTTTTTTGGAGTCAATTTTCGCTTGGGGCATGGTTTGGCTGGTTCGGCAGGGTTCAGCCATTGCGATGAGCGCTTCCGATTATCGTACAGGATCCACTTTTCATCACAGGTAATGATTCGATTTAAAATCCCTTCATTATTGTGCCGGTTGAGTAATGCAACGCAGCAGTCAACGCGCGTTTGTTGATTTGCTTCACTCAATTCGTGAGGTACCCACCTTTCAAGCTTTTTCACCTTACCAATTTGCTTCAAGTGGATTAAAACAGTTTTATCACTAACACCGCAGCCTGCAGCTAACTCGGATGTGGTTTGCGATGGATCCGCTTCCACAATAGCCTTCAATTCTTCATTATCAACTTTGGTCTCCGGCCGTCCACGGGGCTTGTTCTGCAGGTCGAAATTTCCAGAACGAAAACGTTGGAACCAAAAACGCACTGTGTTTTCTTTTGCGGCACCGTCGCCATACACATCATTAATCCTTCGAGCCGTTTCTGCAGCACTGGTGCCACGGTGGAACTCGTACTCGTAAATAACGCGATATTTCAAGTTTTTATTTTGTAAACTGAGTGACGCAAAGAAAAAAACAATTGAGGAAAAAACAAATGAATTATAATTTTCAAAACACAAATACATGAGTAAATAGCTGTATAAATTTGGATTTGGGATTCCTAACCAAAGAGAAGATATTTGAGATCAAATTTGCCAGTACGGTAAAACGTCAATTTCATATGTAAGGACCTAATATTATTTTTAATTATTCATTTTTTCTGTATGTGTACTTTCTTTCAAAAGAAATATTAGATATCGATATAAGATGGGTAAATGATTAAAAAAAAAAGGCTACCTACTTCAGAACAGGTATTTCTATATATCTAGAGAGGTAGGTAGTGGCTGAGAGGCTTGCTACATTTTATCCTATATTTATATGCAGTATGTGTGTATGTACCGAGCAATTAAATATCTTTTGCCCAATAAACGCCGATTTATCACACCGATATATTTTTTAAATTTTTTTGATTAAATTTATTTGGTAAATGTACAAACTTAAGAGTGGCTGTATTCGATATAATATAATTGATACACATTTACATTACACGCTTACCCACTTTTAAATGAGAATTTACGCTCGTGTTCAAAAGTGGGGGGCATTGTCATATATTTTTATATCTATTGTAAATGTAATTATTAGTGTAAGACATTAGATTAAATTATAAAAATTAAGACATTAAATTAGGTAAGTAAGATATAAACAATATAAGACATTAGATTAAGTAAATATGATATACACAAGGAAACGTTAAATTAAGTTATAAAAATTAAAAATTAAGAAGGTATTGTAATAACATTTAAAAGTACGTATATATTGATTGTTTTATGTAAGATTTTTTTCACTGCATTATTGTGATTGTTTTTTTGTAGAAGATTTTTCAATTTAGTTTTGAATTTTCTATAATTTTTTCCGTCTTCATTTCATTGGGAAGAGCATTAAAGAATGATACTCCTTGACAGGTGAAATGGTGTTGGGCTGTGATAGTATTACATTTAGGTATCAAAATATTTCCAGCTGATCTCGATCTATTACTAAAACATCCAAGTGTACTTATTATCGATGTACATTTTGTGAATTTGAAGTATCGCAAAATTTTTATAGATTTGATTAATATTTAGGACGTTAAAAATGTTGAAAAGTTCCCTTGTTGGGAATATTGAGGGTTTCCTCAAAATCACTTTGATAATTACTCTCTGAATTATTTCCACTGGTAGTATATTAGACTTAAAAGTCCCACCCCAGCCAACTTATATATATAATATTGTGTCACACAAATATTTCATTTCGATATTTTTTCCAATATATATTTCTTCGCAAAAGTCATGGTTCATTACAAGCGACCTTAAATTGTTGTCCTCTCTAAGATGCGCCCGATCCAACATTTGACCTCGTATCTTCGCAATATGATCTGTTACGACGAGGCTGTAATGTTTTGATACGCAAAAATCGCACCCTGATCGTTTTGTCCCCCATTACCGGGAATAGTACGGCCCGATAGTGGCCCACAGTAAACAGTTACGTCGGGTTTGGGTCGTAAATGAGTTTTGGGTTAAGAATCGCCCGGCATTGAACGGGTCAAATGGGTTATTTAACTGCCGCACCTTAATGGGCCGATAATGGACGAGGACGGGTCCATTAGGCCGGACGGGCCCGCCATTGGAGGCAGGAGTCGCCCCGCGGGCCCCCATTGGCGGCGCGGGCCCGGGTGGGGGTAATGGCCGGCGCGCGGCACTCGAGGGGTCAAATGTCCCGGGTTTAATAGATTGATAAGAATATCAAGTTCGGTGGCGCTACGGGTGTTTTAATCCCGGGGTGTGGGAGACGTGGGACAGCTCCCGTCGAGGAAATCAAATGATGATGCGAGGTGTTAAAAGTAAGGGAGCGTTATGTTGAAGTTCACGACAACCGAGATGTTTAATTTTCAAAAATGTGACAATTATCTAATCAAAGAACTGCGTGAATGGATGATAAAAGAAGAGAAATTAACAGAAATCAAATAATAACTAGTAAATGACGGTACTTTGACATGACGGATTCTTCGGAAATCAACCTAAACAAAAATTTTATAGCCACAAAGCGCGGGTACACATTTTCTGACTTAGTTGACCTGGGAGCCTACATGCCTATTATGTCGTGCGGAGAATGTGAACTTCGTTCATCTTGTAATCGCTTATTGTACTATACTTATATTGTATAATGTATTAATGCTTTATTTTAATGTATTGTTGTAAATTGTAACTGTACTAATCACCTTGTCCTAAATGACTATCCATTGGGGTCATTCTGACCTGTTGATAGTCTTTAAATTAAAAAATAAAATGCCGGTTCCAAAAAAACAAGTTAATACTTATTTATAGCCGACACCCGTGAAATAGTAATAACGACTTTTATGAAAATATTTGAACATTTTTTAAATATTTCTCCTGCCGGCAATGGTACTATTTTAAACCCTGGCGATCGTGCTGGGCGTAACATGAAATGCTTCGGGTCTTTGCTAAGCCCTGGTGTATATTCATACTATACTTTTGTTTGTCCACGGCTAGGTGGCGGCAGCAACATGCGTTAAGCGGCCGGTTCGGGTTTGTTGGCTCGGGTTCCCATCTCCGGCCGTTTAATTTGATTTTTTAGCCGTGAATTAAAATGAAATTACGAACGTTACACGAAGTTACGGGCGGACCGATAGACAGCAGACAGACGGACAGATTATTATGTTTGGTTAGATTCAGACGATTCGATAGTTTATAGGTTATCAAATTAAAAAAAGTAAGATAAGATTAAAAAATAAAACGATTCAATGAGAAAAAGACGATTAATTTTCTGTTTTCGAATTAAATTAAAAAAATATTATCTACGTTTCTATGTGAAAAAATTGATAAATTTGCAAAAGTATGATAAATTTTTCATTTCGTAAAAATTAGGACAAATATGTTAAATATATAGTCGCAATTTAAATAGAAAATATCGAAGATTATTTTTAAGAAATTCATAAAAATAATTGCCATTACTGCGTGATACAATGAAAAGAGAAAAATGAGACTGATGTTCAGGAAGAAGAACAAATCTCAGAAATGGATAACGTACAGGGCTATAACATTTACAATGAAATTCCAGAGGGTATAGTAAAGAAAAATTTAATATAGGTACATATTTAATATGGAAGCTAGTAAATGTTTTGTAATTCAAAAGGAGGTTTTTCAAAATGGAATTCCAGTATACAAAGATATGTTCTATAGCTTGTGAATACAAAAAATAATAATTACCGATTCAATTTTTTTTGGGTGTCACATCACAAAGGAAACCATTTCCAAAATTAATAAATCCAGAACGGGGAGAAATGGACCGTGATGGGGAACGCTGGAGGAAAGATCTTGAGGAGTTGTTGCATTACTCTGTAGCGATTCGGTTCACGCATATCAGTTATTGTTTGTCATACAAGTGCTTTTCCTTGTTTACATACAACATCATATTTTTGTTTATTGTGTATACTTGATCCGATTCCGAAGAGCATTAATGTCCAGTCAACAAAACCATTTCACTGTGTATTCATGTATGTGGGTCAAGCAGTATTTTTGCCATGTCAATATTGCTAGGTTATTGCACGCATCACAATATTGCAATCACAGTTAAGGCCTTATGCAATTGCCTCAGACGGCGAATGTATAAGGAGCTCGCAAACGAAGGGCAGTCAGGTATTTGCCATTGGATCGGGCGGACCTCCACTGCGCGCCCACAATCTTTCCTCATTATTTTTGCTTGTGTACTTTCGTTTGCTCCCGAAGCTGCTCTCCGGAAAAATAAACATTCAGACTATCGTAAATACCCTTTCGTTTCGCTAACCAAAATGCTCCCCTAAAACTATATGGGCAATATTTAATTTGTGTATATTGACGGGAGGGTCAAAGTCAAGGCAATTGGAGCGTACAACGGTTGTAGGTCTTTAGTCAGGGATTGTGGCAAAGTGGCTTTGAGGATATGTACAGTATATAGACAGTGTTCTTAATGCTGTCTAACCATTGTTGTATCTATATATGTCTGCTACTCACATTACTTGAACCCGAAAAAATGAAAAAGACAATCGTCTCAAAGGTAGCGATGTCTGTTAGGTGACCGGAACTTCGTTCGCGGTCCAAAATTCTTCGCCGCATAAATTGAAAAATATACAAGATCACACAACAAATAACTCACTCTCACTTGACAAGGGCACAAGTGAACTGCGACTGTCCTGTACAAGAATTGACCAAAACCTTTTCACAAAGATTTCATCTCTTCCAAGCTCCAAAAATACTCAACATTCTAAACACAAAACTAAAAACTTGTAGCCAGTCTCCCATATTTTTCTTCAAAAGTGAAATTCTGGCTCCATGAAAAGGGAAGAATGCATGAAGAAGCATGCACAAAACCTTTTAAAAGCCAAGATATAAACAAAATTTGAAAAATATAGTACCTATATGAACATCTACTTTAATCTTTTCAACAACTTTTATATATTTTCTTTTATTCACTATACAATTAACATATATTTTTAATGTCTATTATATAGAATTAACACTATTATTAAATTTGTAAATAATTAATTATTATTATAATAATTTATAGAAATAAACTTTTTTTACACCACTTTTTTATTATTGAAAAATTCAACATGTTTCAAAGCTTCTTCGTCATAATTTTGCTGTGTTTGAAGAAGATATTATTATTACTTACTTTTTATAGGAACTACGATTTATTAATATAATAACTGCTTTATATAAATAATAAATATTCTTGCACGTATACTATACCTACTGGAAGAGCACTGTCTGCTGTAATACAGTAAAATATTAGTTCAGCAGGCAGGGCGTCAAATTAATGTGGTGTTTACTTTGCTGCCAAGACCCTCAGCAACAATGAAACATGGTTGTATACTTTTTAAACACTATAAAAAGTTGTCACCTATGAATGTGAAGTAAATCTATCTATCTCTCTATACTTATTATTTTTGTATCTGGGTACATATGAACAATAAATTTCAAAATTGTTATTTTCAAAAGGTTTTTAATGACATATTTTTACCTGCACACAGAAAATATTATTTATCATATCACAAATTAAAAACATGCAAAATTATCCATCCACATAATCATCTAAAACATAAAGCCTAATAAGGAACAATTTTATAATTATTTTGCGTCCATGTGAAATGAAGAATGTACGAAGATTATTACGTCTTGTCAATTTTTTATACATTAGTGGGTACAGTACGGATGACGAATACCCCGGAGGCCATTATTAGCGAGCAGTCTACTGTGCAGTGAAAACGAGAATATTTACCTACATTCCCATTAAACATTAAAAGAACAAGACCTGCATTTTAAAATATAATGAAGCAAATAGTAGTACCCAAGGCACACCGCAAGATAGTTTACTTTAAGAGGATAGAACGTTAAAAACAGTGACTTTCAGTTGAATACAGACTCCGTAATATGGTAACAAGAGACCTAGATACGGAGCATATAATCTACACACTATGAGAGACCACCAGTCCGAAAAAACATGGCATACTCTGGTCAACGTTTATTGGTTTACGTTATCATGTCTTGAAAGCTACTATGTAACGTTGTACACTTCGTTAATTTTGAAGTGATGACATTTGACGGATGTTTTGATATTTATCATAAAAATTATCGCATACATAAATAAGTACGTACCGTAAATTATTCGTGTCTTATTATTTAAAAAAAGAAGAAGTAGGATAGAACGTCACGCTATTATAAAAACAAAAGACATGAATCTAATCAATATATACATATATATAAAGAAACTCTCTTCTCTCCACAACCACCCACCCACGGTGGTTATGGTGGTGTATAGCCCTTGGTGTCACATCGAAAATATGCGAGTTTGGTGGGGGTGGCTAAGTGAGGGTGGGAGTGGGTGACGAAAATGTGCTTTCAAAATTGTTTCAAAATAGGCGCGCCGACTATGTCGGTGAGTCTAGAAGGTTCCGGAAAAACCTTCTCTAGAAAGTTCTGGAAGGAGAAGGTTCTAGAAAATTCCCGAAAGTTCTATAAGGTTCTAAACTGAGTGGCGGAATGTGTCGGTGTGCCTAGAAGGTTCCTGTACATTCGATAAATTTCTTGAAAGTTCTGGAAAGAGAATGTCCTAGCAGGTTCGCGAAAGTTCAATGACGATCCAAACAGTGTGCTAAAAATGTACGCGTGCGAAGCCGCGCGGGCACAGCTAGTAAAAATACATACAGAAAAAATCAACCTATTGGAAAAATATTCGGTTACGCCGGAATTTCTCCAATACTGGTTTCATGAGTCATAATTTGGTAATACCGGAACTACTCCAATGCTGGTTTTTAACTAACTAACTAACTAACTAACCATCACGACGTTTCCCTGCAGGGGTAGGCAGAGAGGATTGAACGCCACACTCTTCTATCCTGGCACACCACTTTTGCTTCGGCCACATTCATACATCTTCTCATACACGTTCTACGGTTGTTGCGGCTTTTAACAGGGCCATCCTCAAATACTTGTAGTACCTGATCGTGCCAGGTCTTTCGCGGACGCCCTCTATTCCTGTTGCCTTCAACACTCGCCTCATATATTTTCTTAACCATCCTTTCCTCGTTCATACGTTCCACATGACCAAACCATCTCAGCACTCCTTTCTTTATTCTATCTACCACACTACAGCCAGCATTGCATTCACTTCTAATTTGTTCATTCCTCACTCTATCGACCAAAGATTTTCCACACAAGCGTCTTAGTGACCGCATTTCAACCGCATTCAGTCTACTTTCATTCCTCTTTTGCCAATTCCAGGCTTCACTTCCATACATAAGGGTTGGCACTAGAACGCCATTATGTACCGCTAGTCTTGCTTCTTTTGACAGATTCTTATTGGCCATAATTGCATTTAGTGCACCATTAACTTTGTTTCCCGCAGTTACTCTCCTTTCGATATCATTCTCAGCCTTGCCGTCTCTACTAAACATACTTCCCAAATACACAAACTCGTTCACTTGTTCTAAGCATTCGTTGTTTATAATTACATCACACTTAGTCACTCTTTCGTCTCTCTCGAATACCATCACTTTCGATTTGCTGACATTCATCAAAAGTTCACTCTGCATGCATACATCGGACATCCTGGATACCAAGCACTGCAGATCAGCTTCACTGTTAGCCACTAATACTGCATCGTCTGCGTATAGCAGACAGGATATGGTGAGTCCGTCCATTTTCGCTCCAACTTCTAGATCCTTCAGTTCTTTCATACAATTATCCATATACAGGTTGAAAAGCCATGGTGACATTACGCATCCCTGTTTGACACCTTTTGTAATATCAAACCATGATGTGAATGTCCCATTAATTCTCACGCAAGCACTACTTCCTTCGTACAGGGATGCAATTGCCTGTATGAGTTTACTCTTCACCCCATATTCAGACAAAACCTTCCATAACTTTCGTCTTATCACTCTGTCATACGCTTTTTGGAGATCCACAAAGGCACAAAAAAGTTTTTGGTTCTTTGCCAAAAACTTTTCGGTCATCTGGCGCAGTGAGAAAATCTGGTCCATGCATCCTCTTCCACTCATGAAGGCTCCTTGTACATCCCACACTTTTTCTTTCGTTGTCAACCTCACTCTTTCTATCAAAATTCTCGCATACAGTTTGCCAACAGAGCTCAATAGGCTAATGGCCCGATAATTCGCGCAGTCCATTCGCGACCCTTTTCCTTTGTATAGAGGCATGATAACAGCTCTTCTCCAATCCTTAGGAGTGTAGCTGCCCTCTAAACATTGGTTGAAGAGTCTATGAAGCCACGTGAGTATTACTGGACCACCACCCTTAATGTACTCGGCAGCAACATTGTCATAACCCACAGCCTTGCCATTCTTCATGTGCTTCAATGCTCTTTTAATTTCTTCCACAGTTATTTCATTCACACTGTCGTCACTATTCATAAATCCGTTGGACGCCTCAAAGGAGTCCTCACTCACATTCCCATTACTCTCATACATTTCTTCAAAAAATTCCTTCCATCTATCTTTTATTTCATTCTCGTTTCTAAGCATCTTTCCATTCTTTGACATAATAGCATTCACACAACCTCTTTTCGTACCACTTCGAGACTTTTTAACTTCTTTCCAAAAGATCTTGATATTCTCTTGGAAGTTCTGAGTCAATTTAAGACCCTCGTCCTTCCTCAAACGCTCCTTTCTTTCTTTCACTCCGTGCTTTACCTTTTTCTGCTGGTTTTTCATGGGTCATAATTCGGTTACCCTCGAATTTCTGTAGTTTTTCAAGGGTCATAAGGTCCAACTAAATATGTTAGTCTATACATAATTTTTATTTGTAGATGCACGGGAAGGGCCATTAGTGAAAAAATTGTCAACCTGGCGACGTAAAAAAAAGGTCTTGGTAACGCGCTGTGTGTCCATTCACTGTAGATATTCATAGACCTTTTTGTCGACTTGTTTTAAACGTCAAAGAAAGATGTTAAAAAAAAGCACGCACACAACAAAATGTATTTTCATTTAAAAAAAATCTTTATCTTACTCGTACCAAACGACACATTATCAAATATTTATTATTATTACTCCCTTTATATTAACTCGTGGCGTCTGCTTGCTTGCCGGCTTGTCGTCAACAAAAACTTTGGATCGATTTTTGACCCTTTTCTCGTGATCTAATCGAGCTGAAACTTGGCAAGTAGACTCGTGGCGACGATCAAGAAGATCTAACAAATTTTCGTTTAAAAAATTAATAATTATAGTATAATTTCGGATTTTTAGATTTTTTATTGGATTTTTCAAACGTCGCGGAATATTTTCTAAATTTGAATTACTCCGTCGGTATGCATATAGGTACTTCACTACGAATGTCGAAAATCTAAATTGACTGACAAATGTTTTTAGAATTTAATCTTCAAAGCATGAAGTGTCTTATCAAAGCTCAAAACATCTGACATTTTAGAAATATATTAAATTACTGTAAGTTTAGTGTTATGTTATATGTTTTAATTCGTCTTTAATTGTTGTTATATTTTACAAAGAAAGGGAGTACAATAAAAACTTGGTTTTTATGGGATATTTTTTTTAGCTTTTAAAAATGTGTTAAAAAATTCGATAACCAGAATTAAAACAATACTTTTAAAGACATTGTGATGTACAGTCACATTTTTCCCTTATTTAGACACGTGGAGGGTGGATCCTGTTCCCGCCAAACGCAACAAGGTTCACCCTTTTCTGGAATAAATACCCCATGAAGCCGGTCCTTCGGAGGACATTAGGAGAAATATCCAACACTTTGATGCCGCAGAAATTTACGATAATTCTAATTGACAGGAGCAACGGGAATGCGGCTCAAAAGGGTTGAGAAATAAGGGAAGAAATTGTACCAGCGGGATGCAAATGCCAGAAGCCCTCCATGAGGGTAAGGGTTGGCTGGCACGCCAGAAAATAATATTTTTTAAATGAATTAATAAGGATTTCATCAGAGCAAGGGATGTTTGAGTGCAGTAAAGTTTGAAATAAATTCAAATCAATATATTATATTATTTGTATTGCGATCTGTACATTCATAAAAATAATTGCACATTGTCCGAAAGGCACAAAATATGAAAATTTCCCGGAATTCGAAAATTATTTTTTTGAAAAAAATTAAAATAAATAATTGCATAAGAAAAATGAGTATTCTGGTATATATATACAGAACAATAAAGTTCCATAATGATCTGAATTACATATAAATATCTGTAAAATTCTCTAGTGAATTTAAATGAGTGTATATGAAATTATTAGGAATATGAATAGCGGCTGAATAGAAACAAAATCGTTATTGAAAAAATATTATTAAACGTCATGTGTTTTTTAATTTAAAAAAAACTATCGGAATAAATGGTTTTTTTTTTAAATTGTAGCTTCGGAACGATTTTTTTTTATCTATTTGAAAAATGTTCCCTGTTTATAAAAATTTGTTTTAAATTTGATAAACATACTTTCAAAACAAAATGTAGGATTACGAACGAAAAACTGTTATCTGTTTGAAAAAATTACATTCTGTTAGAAAAATGTGCATGCAGTACAAAAAAGTGTTTTCTGTTCGAAAAATTTACATTCAGTACAAAAAAGTGTTTTCTGTTTGAAAAATGTACATTCAGAACAAAGTGTTTCTCCGTAGGGGTAGGCAGAGATGATAGAACGCCTACATTCATATGCATCTTCTCATGCATGCTCTAGAATTTTATAACACGGCCATCCTCCAATATTTATGTTAAAGGCTAACAGGTTTGATGGATAAATGAATTTTGTTATAGTAAAATTCGTATGGAAATGTTGTCTATGAAATAAATCTACGTATATGTGTATGAAAATTTTATATTTAAAAAAAACTTACACATCAAAAAATTGTCTTTTACATAAACAATGTATGTACCAATTTAATTTAGATAAATTATAGATGTCTCACAAAGACAAAGCTATTTAGATATGGGAAAGTATGTAATCAATGGGTGTGCACAGAGTTTACGACCTGTTTTGGCTGGCTTCAGAACAAAAATTTGTCGGATGTTTGAAAAACTAAGAAAGTGCTTTATATATTTAAAAATGTACCTTCGGAACAAAAAAGTGTTTTGTATTTAAATTATAAGATTCGTACGGCTTGGGGTCTGCAGAAAATGAATATTAAAATAAATATGTATTTGAAGGAACATGACAAGGACTAGCGCGAAGTGTGACGCGGTGTTATCTGTTTCAACCCTCGCGGGAGCAGCGGGGGTGCGACCCACCCCACCCGTATCGGCGGCGGCAGAAGACAGTAAAAAGCCTAATTAAAATATTAATTACCCCTGTAAGGGAGCATGCACCGGCTCAAGGAAGGGGTAACGGAGAGGAACGCAGCCTGATGCGCTAAACGGATCATGATAAGGGAGGATTATTATTTCAAACAACCGATTGTTCGACATTCAACTAAGAATTTCCTTAGATTCCATGTACCCTCACATCACTTCTCTTACATAATTATTTCACATACTCATGCGGGTGATACACATCGCTAGCTAGCTAGTTTTTTTTTAAATTTTGATTAAGGGAGGTTTCTGCTTTGTTGGGCCGATAATGTTAGATTAAAGATACAAAAAACAAAAGATTAAAATTGAAGATCATAAAAACGATAGAGTCTTAAAATAGTCGCAAAAGATGTGAGACATTATTTTTCAGTAACGAACGAAATTTTCGTGAAAATATCACACATCAAAAAATTCAAATTAATTTATTTAAAAATATAAAAATCGTGTGAAAAAATTCAAAAAAGTTTTTTAGAACAAAAAGGTGGGTGGTATCTACCATTAAACATACGTTTTAATATATATCGCATGAAACAGCCCTATATTTGGAAAGTATAAAACAAATGAACAGCAGATTTTATTAATTTAAAAAAAAAAGATTTTTATTATTTGTATGTATCAGAGTGTTTTACACATTTGTAAAACACCCAGATGATGGAAAGTTTTTCCGAAACATGTAGGTGTAATTAATAAAAATTATAAGTAGATACATACAAATAATACAATCAATATTTAAAAATGTCAATCTACAATATTGCTGAATCAATTGTAAAAATTTTTTTTTTCCTTAACAGGTATTATTAAATTGCTAAATTTAGGATAAAATTCTTTGACAACCAAATTTTTTGTTAGAATCAATAAAATAAGTAATATTGAGATATCTAAATTCAACGTAGCAATGGAATTTGTTCCGATGCCTAATGTCAAAGTTGAATCTGTCAACTAACATTAAGAAATGCACAAACATGAGTCCCGACGGAAAATATCCGATCTCGTTGTGCTACACAAGATTCTTAGCGGAGCTATTGATTCTCTCTCTCTATCTGATATAAATTTGCATGTTAAACCCCGTATAAGAAACCCGGAGTTCTTCAGAATAAGTCAGCACGCTAATAATGTCGGTTACTTTTCTCCCATTACAAGGATGTGTCGCACATATAATTTGTATTGTGCTGACCCTAACATTGATGCTGATATTCTTGCAGACACCTTATCTTCGTTCAAAAACCCACTCATAGACAACATCCATTTTCTAAACGATGACATGAACCTATAGATTCATTAAATCAATCATTCATTAAAAACTAATCGCACTACACTCAAACACAAAAAATATAATATACATAAATGTAAATGTAAAATATAATTAATAGCAAAAATGTATGTTACTAGAGCGTGCCGGAGACACTTGTAATTGGGATAATGGGCATAGTCTTCACTACAATGTTTATTATCTGAGTATCATGTACCCATTATCCTGTTAGTGTCTCTAATAAATAAAAAAAAGAAATCTGAAATCGAAACATTTATTAATGATAATATTGAATATCGGAGCTACGTAGGCATTTAATGTTCATTAATAATGGACGTTTTTTCACTTTAATCTAAATAATGACCAAATTATGACGAAAATGATTTTATAACCTACAGTCATACACTTTACCTAAATGTTTAAAGTTTCAAAGCTAGCTGGCAAGTTGGTGAAAAATCAATTACAAGATTCCATCACAAAAAACAAAGAGTCAAAAAAGCATGTAAAAGAGTGGCGCATACACGTCGACCACTGTGTCTATCGCAACGCTCCATAGATGTCACGATACTGAACGTTCATTAATGACTTTTTTTTAATCAATTAGATTATGATCCACACACCGCCGCAGGGCGCGGCCGAACGGGGGGTGGCGGCCGCGGTAGTGTTCTCGGAAAACCTATCATTTATTAGCGATCAGCTGAAATTCTACGACACGGCATCGGTAATTAGTAACTTTATATCATAAAGTCCATAATGGAGACAATTTGTACCGAGCTTAATGATCAAATCGACCATTTTGATACGTCATTTTTAATTATTTAATGGTTGGCCGCTAAACAGCGCTCTCCGTCTTAGGGCAATCGAGGGGTATAAAAGTAAAAGAAGCAACATCCTACCTATTTAGTAGTACCTATTTATATGAAATTCTGTTATATAAATTAGGAAATATAAATTCTTGTATTACATACTAGAACAATTTATAAAAAAAAAAAAACAAAAAAAATTTTTGATAATAACTTTTTTATATTAATTATATTATTTATATTAGTTATACAACACCCTGACGATGTAAAGGTTTTTCTGAAACATGTTGGTGTAATTAATGAAATAAAAGAAGTAGATATATACAAATAATACAATATATAATAATTTTTTTTGATAATTACTTTGACAATACACATATATATATAATGTTAGTTCTAACTACTTTGGGGGTAACCCGCGTCAAATTCTGGTCGTCAGGACCAGTCGTCTGCCGACGTTTCGAATAGATCTCACTGCTCATCTTCAGGGCGCCTTGTCGATGAGCTGCTTCTCCAAAAAGCGTACAACAGTTTGGGTCCGGAGCTCACCGTCAAGTGAGTTTGAGAAATTCTGCGTCAGGTGTTTGTGGAGGAGTGGGTTTCTCCAGCGACGCTGCTAATGAGTTTTGCTCGACTTCTAGTAATTCGTATATTTACTTTACTACCGTCATTAAACAATGTTGAAAAGGTTGGATTTTCTAATTGCATCGGTGTTTCCATCGTGATATGCGGTTTATTATTAATATTATTTGTATTAGGAATTTGATTATTATTATTATTGCGGTCGGAAGTCGAATGCTATCGTCTCTGTTCATTATATTACTATTTCTTTTATTTATTTCAATTGCCTCTCTGTAGATTCTTAATGTTTCATTATTGAGGCTGGCTGGCAACTACTTTTGAATTGTCGAAATCTATTTTATGATTCTCCATTAAAGAATGGTGGACAAGGGAATAAGTTAGTTTCCGATTTTTTATATGAACGCGATGTTCAGAGACGCGTGCCGAGATTCTTCGGTTTGATCTAACTATGTAGGTCAAACCGCATTGTTTTTAGAACAAATAATAAAATTTCGTCACTTTTAAGAAGTCCGAAGGATAAAATACCTCTAGAATCGCACGGGGTATACGAAATACCATGCGGTAACAAAACCTACAACAAAACCTACGCTTTTTGGAGAAGCAGCTCATCGACAAGGCGCCCTGAAGATGAGCAGTGAGATCTGTTCGAAACGTCGGCAGACGACTGGTCCTGAGGACCAGAATTTGACGCGGGTTACCCCCAAAGTAGTTAGAACTAACACATATTGTATCGATAATATATATATATATATATATTGATTTTCTATCTGAACAAAAATATAAAAATAAACCATGTCATTTAACAAGAAGTAATTACAATTTCAATTATACAAAATTACAATTAGGAAATAAAACAGTATTTTTCAGATATTTACTGAACACAATACATCACCTAAGAATAAATACTTTATTTATATGATGTTTATTACAATAAGGTAACTGATAAAAGTCAAAGGTATAGAGCTGATGCACTTGTAGAAGTATAGAAGGCGGTATAGCCGCATGTAGAGTACTCAGAGTATTGTAGACTTTAAGAAATCGAAAAAAATCGTACTGAATTTTTCTCGAAGAAACCATAATCACTGGAAACGCAGAGAAATCAGTCGACAATTCTCGGTGTATCGCGAAGCGACATTGTTTATATAAACGATGGCGGGCAGATGTTTTTTGACAAGCGACCATAGAAGAATGGGTAAAATTTATCAAACACTCGTGCAGGCGAACTAATAAAATGAAAAATGTCGTAGATTCATGTTGGTGACGACACTTTACATAGAAGTTGTCGTTATGTGAAATATTTAACAATTCCGAATTTCGCTTACATGCCCAATGGCTCGGCTAGCGCAAAATATGGTTTTCGGCGCATGTTTCTATATTGTATGTCTAAAAGAGTGTTCTTGTCAATATTGTCGTATTGTAAGCCAGAATAAAATTTGAAATGTACCACTAACAACGCGGGCGTGTTATTTTTCGGAACATTTTCCACTTTGCCGACGGATCGCCCCGGAAAACAGTGCGGGTGGTGTTGGAAAAACAGGTGACAGAGCGAGGATAATGATTAATTTCCATTAGGGCGCTTTCCGCCCCAAAAATAATACAGGATGTCATATAAAAATTGAATGAAATATTTTTATGGCCGGCCGCAGAATTCACTTCGTTAATCATCTGTGAACAATAAAAGTCATGTCTTGTTTATCGTTGAACGAGAAAAAATTACATTGTCAAATAAAAATAAATAATTATTAAATTAATTAAGATAAATTAAAGGAGCCAGTCAGAGGTTAAGCTATGTATATGCGAAACGGGTAAGGAAAAGTCTTTACAGGGTGGTCCAGGGCCTATAACCTGTATGAGCTGGCTTAAGTGATCACTTCACACAATTTAATTTAATTTCAGTACCAATAAAACAGTACCAAAAAACAAGGCGTTTATTGGACAAAAGACATTAAGTTCCTTGATACATATACCTTCACACAATAATACATATAAATATAGGATAAGATGTAGCAAACCTCTCGGCAGATACCTTTTTTAATCATTTTACCACCTTATATCAATATCTAATATTTAATTTGAAAGAAAGTACATATAGTAAAAATCAAGAATAAAAATATGATGCGAATCATGCGGGATGCAAGAAAAAAATGGAAGTAAATGCATGAGTTATAAAATCTTATCAAAACAGCGTCTTTCATGTGAATCCACAAAATAAGTGACAAGTTGAAATAAAAGAAAAAATAGTATAAAGAGGAATGCAAAGAAGGAACAAGAACGAACGTAATTAGGTAGAAAGCTAAATAGAATAAAAGCACAAAAAGGTAACAAGCGTATTTATAAAATATGAAAGAAAAAATTAAATGAGTAAAAAAATCACAGTAGCGTAACAATCTATAAAAATAGTAAAATATAATAAAATATGTAAAACGAATCATGGTAAAGAGTAACAATCTAGAATACTAATTCGTAACAAATAAACGTAACAAGTAAATAAAAAATAATTAAAACGTGGGAAAATAAGTGATTATGGACGTATTACAGTTTATGTTATATCATAAAACATGTTACATATTGGTACACAAAGTATAATAAGCAGGAGTAATACGTATATATATGAAAGAAAGAATAGAAAATATGCACACGTCAGTTTAACAGTTTACCAAGAGTTACAAATTGGAGGTTATTTTCACCACCGTACTCATTTATTTCCCGACACTCGATCACCAATAGTCTAAGATCTCGAATTAGATCGTCCTTTACCCATCTGTTTACCGAATGGAAAAACATTTTTTAGCAATCATAATACATGAACAAACATATTGCGAACGGATTGTTTGGTGAAATTAAGTAAAGCCTACCTGTAATTAAAATTAAGGGAATAGATGTTTTTTTAACCTTTTTACTTATTTGTTAACCAAACGAAATCAATATTGATTGAGAGTAGGACGCATAAGGAACATGAAACGATTGGGTTATCTATATTTTTCTGGTCCATATTACAGGTTGTCAGTTAAGAATAGGTGAATTGATGCTATATATTTACACTCACGTGTTTTCTTATTGAAATTTATATTAAAATACAGGTAATTTTATTACGAACATAGTGGTCCTAGTTTGCCTAAGTGAAATCGGTCACGACTCGCGGTTGTCGCAATTTAAAACAGGCCTCGACAGAGAAGCATTGCACGTATTATTCATTGCGACAGAGGTGGACGCAGCGTAGCAGCCATTCGTGACGCATACCGACTAAAAGAGAGTGTGGATGCTCTTTTCTCCATGTGAATGCATTCATATTTTGTACTTCAACTGAAGCATTTTTTGTATACATGTAACTTGTGATTCTCACGCTCCTTGGAGACAGAGAAGAGGTTTAGTGTGGACGCCTCCCGCTCGCATTCCCGTGAGTGTCAGCGGGACGGTGAGCACGGCCCATTAAAAAAATGCCGAACATCAGTGCTATTGCTCTTAGAACGAGCCTGGGTATCTGGTGGGTCCCTCTTCTATTCTCTCCATTGCATTCGTCCGTCTTGTGAAAATTTGGACAAAATTTGTCCCCGCTTCAACACCCCACAAAATCAATATATATATATAAAGAAACCCGTGTTTCCCTATCCGCCAAGTTTTCTCCACAACCAGCCACAACCCCGCACCGGTGGTTATGGTGGTGGATAGCCCTTGGTGTCACATCGAAAATGTGCGAGTTTGATGGAGGTGGCTGTGCGTGGGTGACAAAAATGTGCTTTCCAGCACATTGTTTTGTTATGAGAAGGCCGCAAATGTTCAGATTGTTTCAAAATAGGCGCACCTTCTCTAGAAATTTCTGGAAGGAGAAGGTACTAGAAAATTCCCGAAAGTTCTATAAGGTTCTAAACTGAGTGGCGGAGTGTGTCGGTGTGTCTAAAAGGTTCCTGTACATACGATAAATTTCTCTAAAGTTCTGGAAAGAGAATGTTCTAGAAGGATCGCGAAAGTTCTGTGACGATCCAAACAGTATACTAAAAATGCGAAGCCGCGCGGGCACAGCTAGTGTTCCAATAAAGTGAAAAATAAACCAAACATCCGCGTGACAGATGTCCGTCGCATCGGCCCCTGCCGCCGCAGTTCAGAGCTTGGTCCGCGCCGATATTTTATCCGAAAACACTCGTCGGCGCACGCGGGGCGATTTCTCTTATTTTTTTCCTACTGACAGTGGCGGTCGTATTTCTGTGTGCTTTATACGCCGGGAAACAGGCCGCGATGCGCCACTGAATCAACACTTTCATTTCCTGCATGGAAGGAGATTAAGTGCGGGCGTGGAGATTGCGTGGGAAGCGACCCCTTCGAGCCCGCCCGGCCCCGCGCCGCACGTGGGAAAATATTCCACTATTGAAAAATCGCGATCGCTGTGAGTAGATATACATCAACATAATTTTAGTTGAAAATTTTTCGTTAACTTACCAGAGTGCCATGGCGAAATTGGATAACGCGCCATTCCCGGATAGAATGTGAGGTCCGTGGTTCGAGCCCCGGTGACATTTATATATTTTTTTGTTAATTTGATTTTTTCTGTATGTCTTTTCTAATTGATTAATAAAAATTGTTTAATAATTTTTTAATGTTCCTAGTCGCCGACTTAGGACATATAATACATTTTCTCTTTCAACTTTCAATAACAATATGGCCCACTTTAACTTTTTTTTTATATATATTTATTAATTTTTTGATATTTATTACATTGTAGATATGCCAAACTGCACAGCAGTTTTACGGCATGTATATCTAGAATGTTGAGGTCATACAACACAATAGAAAATAACCATAACGTCCTCATTGACATATTTCACGACAGTTTCCACGGATTTGTACAGAAAACTAGCTGTGCCCACCTTCGCCCGTGTGGAATTCAGTTTGAGACTATAAGAGTATCAATGAAAAAACTCGTCCACACAATGTTGTGTTAAAGGCAATTTTTATCTACATAAAATTTTCCTGACGAAATGCAAATTTATTCTGATAAGAATTTAACATTACCTACTTAAATTACCCCAGAGAGAGTAACATTAATTTTAAATATATATTTTATACATATTTTATCAATTTGTGTATTAACCTGAACATATAGATGTATGTAGTCCAGGACTTTTTAATATAATTTTTTATGTTCTACAAGATTTCTATAGAAAATATTTAACTATCTCTTACCGTTAAGGCAGCGTTCATGAAAAACGCAACGCTCGACCATTTTTTCGTCGACTTTAGTTGTAAAATAGATCACCACGAAAAGCCCTTTTATTTTAACGGAATAATACATACCCCGAAAGGCCATTCTAAACACTGGTGAAAGAATTTTTGAAATCGGATGAGTAGTTTCGGAGATTACCTCCTACATCCAAACTTACAAACTTTACCTCTTTATATTTTAGTATAGATGGGGGTCATTGATTTCAAAAATAAACATTTGGAGCCGTGGAACTGCCGGGGACTGAACCCACGTGTTGATCCGCTAACTCGTTCAATATGGAATCAAACACTCATAAATCCACTAGCCCCGCAAACGTACACTGCGATGCCGGCGTCGAAAGCTGTTTGAGGTAGACGCTTGCATACGAGAGTTAGGGTGTAGCAAATAAAAACAAACGAGAGAAATGAGCAAAAATTCATCCGAATGTTTTTTATCGAATGAGTCGATAGTGGATTTGCTTCCATGGTTTGTGTACAAATTACGGCTGTCTTACAAGACCTAATTCATCATTTCACATTATTGTTACTATGTACACGTTTTGACGTGAATATGTTTTTGCCTTGGAAACTCGTCGGAGTCGAGTAGAGAAGAAGAGAAAGTCGCAAGTAGATCTGAAGGTGAACGCAGGAGCAGAACTGAATTCTGGGTTCCTGCGCCACGTAATTTATTTCATCAAAAAATCAGGGCCCGCACGCCCAGGCGCATTTTCAACGACCAGTCAGAGGTCGGCATTTCGGAAACCGAAGACACCGACCTCTGTCTGACGGCGGGATCACTACTCATAATTCGAGTCGCAGCTCTATGAGCAGTGGTCCCGTATTCAAAATATTAATAAACATGTAACTAAACATTCTACTATAGTTATAACATACTATTTTTACACATTTATATTATATCTTTCTTTTGTTTCAATAACAAATGTCTCTCAGGTTCATCCTTCATGGAGATAATCGGTAAAAAGGGGGCCAGACTCGCCAAGCTGGGTGCAATAATTTCGTATATTTGGTCTCTCTGGCGAGCCTGGCTACACAAATTCAATATTTTTTCTACATAAAATTATGTAAAGCCATATACAAGTGATTGCGAACAAAATCATATTAATTTTTACATTTTATAATTTTTGTATAAAAATGGCGACTTCGGCACGGTACCGATGTCGCAAGAGGGTACTGAATTGTGTTTGATAAAAATGGCGACTTTGGCACGGTACCGATAAAATGGCGACTTCGGCACGGTACTGATGTCGCTAGAGGGTAAAACCGATGCCCCCGGACTGTGGCGATACCGTACTGCAGTCGCCCAATATTACGATTTGGGAAGATTAAAATCTTTTTCAAGAATCAAATCATGCCGCCGCGATTTCTTCTTACATCGCTTACAACATACACAAAAACATTTTTAACAACAAAATTAATCCGATAACGACCTCCCAGTGATGTCAAAAATAAACTTTAAAAAACATACATACAAAAATTACAATAAATAACTTCGGTTATTTTTAATAAAAAATGCGTCGAGCGCGCTAGGCATACCCAAAGGGTTTTATTTATTCTTGCCCATCTGCGCGCTCGCGCTCACAATTCATGTGATAAAAAATGCAATAATTAATTCTAAAAAATCAAAATACAAAAAAATCACTTTTTTCTTTAATAAAATGTTCATCAGTGCCAACATATGAAGATTGGTAAAAAAGGCCCGATTAAGGGCCACCGGTTTTTTCTTGTCCGACAACGATGATGATGATAAACCACTTACGCGTGGTAAAATTTATAATATGAAAGTTCTGGTTAAAACTGGCAAATAAATACAAGCAGAAGCAGATAAAATGCTGTCTAGGGATAGATTTGGCAAATAAAATGTCAGAAAGCTCCTACAAATAGAAGTTTCTAAAAACACTGAGACAAAACGGTCCTCTTGTACTGCAGCGCCCAGGGTCGGTTACGACATCCACATATTCGCGTTCACCCCGCGACCACGTCGCCGAAAGTACCCCATTGCGGGTTATTTTGACAACCTTAATCCAACAACACTTGATATTATTTTGAAAATCTCATTAAAAAAGTATAATTTAGACTTATTTGCGGCGCTTGCTTTCCGAGCCATTTTTCAAATAAAATATATGTTATTATTTTTCTATTAATTATAATATATCAATATAAAGAATGGTAAGAAAGATATATAATACTAGTGTTGACGGCGCTAGAAAGAGAGGGCGACCACGGAAGACGTGGCATGACCAGATTAACCAGATACTGGAAGATGGTCCCGTTAGAAGCCTGAACAACCGTCGAGCTTGCATGCGAAGATGTATGAATGTAGATGAAGCGAAAGTTGTATGTCAGGACAGAAGAGTATGGCGCTCTATCCTCTCCCACGGAGAAACGGCACGATGGTAAGTAAGTTAGTTAGTTATCTATCTAGTTTTATCAATATACCATATACATACTATGCAAATACGATACGCTGTTACTACAATAGAAAACATATAATTGGCTTTTATGTTTACCATTCTTTGTATTTACTATGTATTATTGTTAGCTGTTGGTTTTCCGAATACATATAAATAAATAAATAAAAATGCATTTTTAGGAAAAGCCTCACAACTTTCTGTGTGCACCCCTGCCCAGAGGGCGCAACAGTTTCCATCGATGTGTTCCCCCGGAGCTCGGAAATACGATAATTTATCGGTGGAAGGCCTCCGAGTATGTGCTACTCCAGTCAATAGATTCCCACCCCTGTTGAAAAGTGGATTATGATAGCGTATATCAAATACGGATTTTCGAGTGATTCAGCGTTATTGACTTTGCGGGATTTGACTTTAAATGCTTTATTGAAAGGTGTTTTTTATCCTCGCGACTTCAATTGTGTAAACTTCCAGGTGAACACGTGTTATTTATTTTTTATATTTATTTAATTGATAATATGTATAATATTTTATTACAATGATACCTTGTATATACCTCACCAAAAATAATTATGATTCTTGTGTGTGGTGAGGGATAACCACTTACAATCATATAGGTAGTTGTAATCTTATTTAATAATACGATATATAGAATAAGCAGACAAGTAAATAAAAACATTAGTGAAAAGAGACCAAACTCAATCACAAAAGTCAATGTTACAATAAATGAGAACCCATTCGGGTTTACTGGGGAAATATGCACACAAGACGCAACCGCGAAACATTCACCATCATACAAAATAAATTAACAAATCAAGTAATTGTACAGGTATCTTCATCGATTCGAGGGAAGTACTCGACAGTATCTTCCACGAACAACTCGTATCAGAACCAAAAGAAAACGGGATTGACCAAACGGCCCCAAACGGGTAAAAAGCCACTCACCGAACATACCTAAGATACATGTGTTTCTACAGGTAAAGGTAACTGCAGTGTTCCGCCCTTCTAATCAAGGAAGAAACCTTATCGAAAATCAGGAATCCTTATTCAAGGTTCTTGTTTGTTCTACGTTTTTATTGTCTCGTAACAATAAGTACAGAATCGCGATAGTTAACAATAAGCGGGTTAACGGTAGGTAGCTCTGCTAGTGCGTGCTCTCGCGCTGGTTTTCTCAACGGCCACGACGGCATGGAGCATCCCTTTTCAACCCATTCACTCTCTCTATCCCGTCTCTTTCATCCGCTCCGATAGACGTTCATCTAAATACATTACAATAACACTGTCGACTACCGGCGGAAAGGGGGCAAATAAGGATATTTTTCCGTTAATCACTAATTAATTAACTTATCATCACGCCGTTTTCCAGCAAAAGATGGAGCACCAAACTTTTCTATCTAGACACAAATTTCGACTCGTCAGTGATTACTCATTTTCGGATGCAAACTTGTCGATCGTCGAGGCTCCTAACAAGAATATCTAGTAACTTGGTAATACAAAGTCTTCCGAGGCCCTTTGTTTTTAAATACATTAGTAATTAGTAAAAATCTAAATACATAAATACGCCATTGAAACATGCTTCATATATCTTTCATAACATTCATTGATGACGAACATGACCAAACCACATAAGCGGCTTTTTTATTTCTTCTTTCCTGATTTGTTGATTCTTCACCCTATCATAAATAGATTTATCACACGTGGGCCAAAGTGATTTCCAGTGCATTTTGTCTACTTTCTCTCCTCTTCTATCAGTTCCAGGTTACATTGACATAAGTATCAGTATAAGAATTCCGTAGTTTACCGATAGTCTTGGTTGATAAATTTATCTAGATATCTCTTAGCCTTCCCTTTTCTATCTGTAGTATATATGGAATCCGCGCGTGGTGCGAGTGACGCCGCGCGGTTCGTTGCGGAGTAGCGAGGTACATACTTGCAGCGAGCCGGCCGGCCGGACGCTCTGCTCGCAGCCGCGATTCCGTATACAGCGCACGGTGTTTGCGACAAATAAGAAGACCGGTTTTCGCGTGTATTATTTAGTCAATACGCCACGACCTAAAGACATTACACTATCTAACACACATTACAGCTATAATATCTTAATAGTATTTCGTACGTTGTCTTACTTTCCTTATTCGGGAATAAGATCGCTTTCCTTGCGTACATCCTACTTACTAGATTATGTAGTCTTGTTCGCTAATCCGCGTACAATAAATACAACAGCATAGGTCAAAAATGGTCAATATTCCTGCCTGTCATGAGAGATTGGGGTTTGAGTAGCCGCTAATTAGTTTTTTTTGCTTTCACCTTACTCGCGGTAAAGACCAAATACCTTAATTAGATTTCATTCTTTATAGTGTTTAAGATCATCTGTCGTTATATTTGTCCTCATTATTTTCTTTACTAATTATTAGTTAAGTCTGTTGATCGTTAATACCTTAATAAAATTTTATTATTTTTTCACAATTATCTTATATGTCCGCTGCAGAGTACGTCACATCTGTTGATTTCATACCTGGAACAAAGAGAAAATCATATTTAATGGAATTTTTTTAAGTATTTGTATACTGGGTATTTTTGTAGGTGACGTAGCAATTAGCAAAAACTTAGATATTAAGAACGTTAGGTAGCAATTAGCCAATTTGAGAGAATTTTTTCATTCAATTTTGAATAAAAAATATTCGTTTCACTTTGGGTTAAATTTTAACACCTAAGGAGGATGTATCCAAAAAAACCTGATTCAAATTTATGCTCGGTCTTAATAATTTTATTTGACTTGTACTTAATGTACTTAAGTACAAGTCAAATAATGGCAAAATTGTTATTTGACTTGTACTTAAGTACAAGTTCTAGTGACGTGAATTATTACGAACCTGTGTAAAATATTCTAGAAATAATTAGTGTGAATTTAAGAACGGTACTCCGATTAAATTCGTGTCCAGTGACTTTGCGTAAATTATACTTTAAATAGTTTTTGTTTGCCTCCTACAGCCACAATCCCGTGACAAAACATAAGGCGATACAATCCATGAACACCGGAAGATTCTCCAAGAACGAGGGAATTCTTCCTTCACACTACTGCACGGGGAACCTTCAATCTATTATAATAATCGAACACAAGCAAATACGGCCCATATGCACATAATCTTCTAGCAGCACAGGATAGCTAGTCAAGAAATATGGTGCTGCTGGTCAAGAAATATCGGCATCCAAAAAAATACTATTTACTTTAGTTTGCGGAACTATATATTTCCGCAGTGTCACCTGTCATTGCCTCCCCTAGTTCGGGGGTGTCCTTTTTTAAAAAAATAAATTACTTAATGGGTGTATTCCCAAATCGAAAAGACCGCTCTCATCTTGCGCTGTGATAATAAATCTGGCGTGGAGAAAGAACACACGCGGCGGGCGTGGGGGTGAGATAGATTTAAGGCAGAGCCGCACTCAGAAAAAACAACCCCTAAAACGACAGCTAAACAATCGTTTGCGAAACGATAATTTTGAATTACAACTTTAACTTCATTAAGTAACTTCATACATAAATCAAGTTCATTCATAAATCACCTCAACCAAAAGATCGCATGTAAAGGACCCTTCTTCAACAACCCCAAAATAACTTTTTGCTAACATTAAATTAATAAAAATAAAACACCTTTTTAATTTTTATATTTTTATTTGTATTTTATTAATGGTGTTAATTACATATCTTATATTTAAATAACAGAATGAGAATATTAATGCTTACCCACCTTTAAAAGAGTTATAGAGCATTAGATTAGAACCTCAATTTACCTCAGAAATCAATTTATGATAGAGTAAAGAATGCAGATATTAGGAACGAATGTAAAGTTGATCTGAGCATAATTAATAGAATTAAGAAAGGGTCGCTCAGATGGTTTGGGCATGTTGAGCGAATGAATGAGGAAAGAATGGTAAGAAAGATATATCAAGCAAGTATTGATGGCGCCAGAAAGAGAGGGCAACTGCGGAAGACGTGGCATGACCAGATTAACGAGATACTGGAAGATGGTCCTGTTAGAAGCCTCAACAACCGGCGAGCTTGCATGCAAAGATGTATGAATGTGGATGAGGCGAGAGTTGTATGTCAGGACAGAAGAGTGTGGCGCTTTATCCTCTCTGCCTACCCCCACAGGCGTGATGGTAAGTTAGTTAGATTAGAACCTTATCAAGAACAATCAATATATACTTTTAAATGTTATTAAAATACCTTCTTAACTTTTATAACTTAACTAATGTTTCTAGATGCATTATATTTATCATACATTATATCCTTTTTCACTGTTTTAATCTAATGCTACTAATGATTACATTAACAATATATGTGACAATCCCCCCTTTTAAACACGAAATTTAACCCCTCTTTCAAAGGAGGGCAAGCGTTAATATTCTCATCCCGATATTCAAATATATGATGTGTAATTAACACACTTATGCACAATGTAATTAAATAATAAAAAAGGTAACGATTCCACAGAAGCGTAAACTACAGAAAGCTAGTACCTAACACCGAGCTGCATAGATAAAAAATCTGCGTGCGCAACCTCGAGAAGCGGTACAAACAGAGTGCATCAGGGCTTTCAGAGACAAGTGGAATATTCTCGAGTGTCTAGCGCGAATAACTGAATAGTGCTCAAGTTCAATTCGTGTCCGGTGATTTTTTGAGACAAATATAATTAATTCGCCTTTCATCGCTGCGAACCCATGACAATATTAAGACTTTGGTTTTGGTGTTTTTTGGTAACATTTTGGACTCACATTTTAGGAAAGAATCCACCTGTAAACTACTGTGGACTAGCTCTGTTGCGTAAATTACTTATGTAATAGTAAATGGGCACTTCCATAAAATCTACCGACCTTTTCAGTTAAAATGAAACTCACAAAAAGTCAATTGTCATTATAGGACTCAAACGATTGGTGAAATATAAAATGATAAAAACGAGGCCAAAAGAGTTCCAAGTACAGCCGCGGTCTGAAGGTGGCGAGGAGAAAAATCCAGGGTTGTACCGGAGGCCGGCAAGAAAAATTGCCTCCCACCGAGAAAACATAAAAGATGGACACTCGGCATTGAGTGAAATATCGTCGAGGATTTTCGGTTCGGCTTAGTCAGGGTTGCCACATTTTTAGATGTAATTTTTTTGTTTTTCGAATTTCTCTTTTCGAATTTTATCCATTTAACAGACGTTAACTATCATCCATCGCCTTGCTAAATACGGTCTGAAAAAGTTCTACATTAACCATTCCCTCAGAGTCTTTAGCCACGATATTCTCCTTCTTCCAGGGTTCCCCGATTTTCACCATTCTATCCCGCAATGTGAGATGCAAGATATAATGATTCCTGGATATGCTAATATAAGATTCCTGGATATCTAAATGTGGAGACCTGTAATTGGCCATCTATATTGTATCAATGTTTTCTACGCTTTTTTTTGTGCTGTTGGTCTTCCATGAACATTAAATAAATAAATAAATATCTGAATACATTTCTAAAAATGTTGAAGTTTTCAAATCATGTATGTGTT
Organism: Agrypnia vestita; assembly: GCA_016648135.1. Lineage (NCBI taxonomy): Eukaryota > Metazoa > Arthropoda > Insecta > Trichoptera > Phryganeidae > Agrypnia > Agrypnia vestita. The sequence goes on from JADDOH010004548.1 coordinate 155,487, forward strand.
TTTTCACAGAGGCTAATTTGCATTCGTGCATTTAATTATAATTTGAAATATAAAATTAAAATATCAGCACAGAATTGTTGAATCATTTGAGATTTTTTTATTTATTTAATTGGTAATACATATAATTTCTCATATAACAGTGAAAGCCAACAAATATTAACGATTCAAATTTTTTTATATGTTAAACCTCACCAAAATACATATATTCATTAATTTCAAGTAGGGGGTCTCATAGCTATGAGCTAGCTAGCAGCAAAAAATTTAGAGGTAGAGATTACTGCCTTGATAATGAGTAGAAAATGTTCAAGAAACTATGACATTATATAAATACTTATGTAATATCAAAATTTGCATTTTTTTCTCAATATTTGCTTTTTGCAAAAATTTATAGTATATAGTATAGTATAGTTATATAGTTATAGTAACTAATGACGATTATCAAAAATTCATTCGCTTTAATACAAGTCGAATATAATGGTAAAAACCTTGCAAAAATTGAAAATAGAAATTTTTACATGGTTTTTATCATTTTATTTGAGTTGTATTGAAGCGGGTGAATTTTTCATAGTCGACATAAGTTGCTTCAATGATAGTTCAACTTTTAGTAAAAAATAAGTTAGAAATATTGAAAAAAAAATGTTGTGACAATATTAAATATATTTCGTTACAAGTTGGTAACCCTGCAGCTTCAGCGAATCCTCTATAATATTTGGTAAAACGAAGGCTCAGATCCAAGGCCTCCTCCTAGCGACCGCTAGTGGAACTAAATAATTAATGGTTGAAGTCTTGGATATGCTTTTTCTTCTTCTTAGAATATACCGCGACACGTGACATGTGTTTGAGTGGACGTGTCCGATTTATGTATCTCCCCCTACCGAGATTATTATTAATAATAATATCAAAAGGCTTGTAATTTTGGTACTGTGGGGTAAAAAGTATATTTCTATATACTATCCCAACAATTTGATATAATTTCAGGTAGAATATAGAAATATGTGTGTTTAAGTAGATACTTCCACACACATATTTTTATATTTTGTTTTTCCTGTCACACGAGCGATGGGGTCTGTCCAAGTACTCGCTTTTATAGAACAGCTAATATCTACATTGAAGTTGTAACGTAAATAATTAAAAAATCTTAGCATATTCTATTATAACGTTCTATATAATTGAAGTAACGTGAAAGGTGTCCTGAAACCTATTACGGGCAATTGAAATCAGGTTAGGCGAAGTAATACTAGCGGTACATAATAGTTCTGGTTGCCATAGTAGTTTAATGTATAGAAGTGAAGCCAGGAGTCAATGTATGAAAGTGAAGCCTGGAGTCTCCAGCATATGAGATGAAACAATGAAAGCTTTATTTCATCTCCTTTACTGGCTGTAGCAAAGGAGATAAAATAAAGAAAGGGTCACTGAGATAGTTTGATTACATAGAACGTATAAGCGAGGAGAAGATGGTAGAGAAAATATGAGAAGAGTATTGAAGGCAGCAGAGACAGAGGGCGTTCACGAAAGACCTGGCATGATCACCTTGTTTCTGCTTCAACAACCGAAGATGTGAGAAAGCGGGGTAGGCAAAAGTAGTGTGCCAGGATAAGAGTTTGGCTTTCTCTGCCTAACCCTGTAGAGAAGCGATAGCGTGGTGGTTAGTAACTGTGGTGGTTGTTATTGTGTAGTGCGGTTGTTAACGTATGTGACGCCGTTCCCGTGGGTTTTCGATGATTAAGTATATCTATGGCACTATTATGTTTCACATAAGAAGCTACATAGTCTACTGAAATCATAACCAAAAGTATTTGCTACAAAGCCCTATAATCCGTGTGCATTTCGCACCCCCAGTGCAATCACTTTTCAAAAATATGCATCCTGAGATAATGGGGTTCAAAAATGTTTGGTATAATAATTCTAATAGTACTGTTAGCATTAAAAGTAATACTTATGCACATCAACATTACAAAATTGTTCTTGTAACAAAATAATCATATTTCAAAAGATATGTGGGGCAATGTCCGCATAGTGTCAGCAATCCATTATTTAATTGCTTACATTGTCTGGTTTGCTGATCTAAGTTCTTCCAGTCGGGTGCGTTGACGGACATTGCAATACCCCAATTATCATGTTATTGCGGAGGTAATGTTCGCAAAGCGTCAGTAATCCACTGTTCAATTGTTCACTATGCCTGGATTTGCTGATCTAAGCACTTCTAGTCGTGAACCACACATTCAAAGTGCAGTCAATGTTCCCAATTCCAAGGGGAACGAACAAAGAGTCAGAGGGGTATATACACTGTAGACCTCTTTCCCTTGAAGAAAGATAATGAAATTAGTATGTATAGGCCGTGTGTATGAGCCACATTGTTTCGTTGTGTAGGCGTCTATACCCGTAAACACCAACACAACGAAACAACCTGCGTCGTACGTACAGCTTGTCTTTATTAAATGGAAAGATATCTACCCCCCGACAGTCGGTCAGTCAGTTATTTCATTACTCTGGTGCTGCTTCCTTGTTTGTACACATTCACTTGCGCTCGGAGCTTAACTTTGGGAGAAATAAATATCAACGTACCACCGATTGCTCTTTCATTCCACGATCTATGGACTTTTCCCGAAGTGGTGATCCCGACTACTACTTTTGCAATCAATTGAAAGAAAAATGTATTAAATGCAAATGCGATGTACCTGCGTGAGTGTGTGCGTGAATGGTTTAACAAGCTTGCTTGGGAAGACGAGCGGTCGCGGGAGAAACTTAATGTTGTATATGTGGTCGTACTCTACTGGAATAAGCGCGTGGATTGACGGCGGTTTTTTATTGGCAATACCGGATCCTGAAACTCAAAAGAAGGAACACCACAGAAAGTCTCAAAAAGATGATCTCTTGGTACGTGGTAAGACTAACGATGTTCAAATTGTGGCAAAAAAGGACATTTTTTTGAAAAGGTGATATAGTCTTGCACTCGGGGTGCGATTTATGGCATCGGAGTCGCAACTACAGAACCGTCCCCGACAGCGCGCACCGCGGCCGGCAATAAATAATTCTTGTTTCATTATTAAAGTCGCTGGAGAGAGATCCGGATAAATGAACCGACCGGATTAAGGTCCGCGCCGGATGTCGGGAAATGAAGTGAAATGATGACGAGAGCGGAGGAAAGAAAGGGACCACCAAACATAGAGGAATTGCTTCACAATAAATGGGGAGCCACAAAATCAATCTGAATTCATATGGTGTTATTTTTCATTCATATAATTAATATATATATATATATATATATCGGTTTTGTGTGGATCAGGGGGATATATTTTCAAAACTCATATCAAACAAATCATTATTATTAGGTGTACAAATAAGTTTCCGCCGTTTAACAAAAGTTGGCCACCAGTAAGTTATGGTTAAAATTGTCAAATGTTAAACGTATAGTATATTATTTTGTGTACGAAAATGTCGGGAAAGCATAAAAAATACGGGGAAGCATCGTACATATTTTTTATTTATTTAATTAATAATATATATCATATTTTATTACAATGATACCTAGAAAATATTTAGAATTCATTTTTTTTGTGGGTATGTACCTCACAAAAAGAATTATGATTCTTGTGTGTGGTGAGGAATATAGTGCGCTATACTCAAGTGATTTTTTTTATATAAATATTTTACTCAAACCCAATAGCGCCAAATACGTGACAATAGTGATCAGTGGACTTGGATTGTAATCAAAAGTTTGTATTAACCTCAACGTCACCATCACTATTTTCAACGTTCGAATGTTCCCATTTTGACAAATATTAAAATCACATACAGTACGATTAATTTTTCACAAGAAAAATCCCTCACTTGTGTTGTATGTCAAAATATAGCATACGGGTAGGTACCGAGATTGTGCGCAGGCTGTGTCCCCACCGATCAAATAACAATTGCAGAATCCCACTGAAATTGCGCGCCGCAAATGCTCTTAATGGGGCAATAATTCGGCTCCTTGGATTTTAATACGCCCGAAGGAAACACAATAAATACAACACCCCATCATATTGTTCACTTGCATATTATTCGAGAGCCAAGGAGGTGTCTGGGAATTTGATTATTTATTCGGTACACAGACACCATATTTTTAAACAATCGATTCTCTACTAGGCTTCCCTCCATATTCGAGAGCCAAGGAGGTGTCTGGGAATTTGATTATTTATTCGGTACACAGACACCATATTTTTAAACAATCGATTCTCTACTAGGCTTCCCTCCATATTCGAGAGCCAAGGAGGTGTCTGGGAATTTGATTATTTATTCGGTACACAGACACCATATTTTTAAACAATCGATTCTCTACTAGGCTTCCCTCCATATTCGAGAGCCAAGGAGGTGTCTGGGAATTTGATTATTTATTCGGTACACAGACACCATATTTTTAAACAATCGATTCTCTACTAGGCTTCCCTCCATATTCGAGAGCCAAGGAGGTGTCTGGGAATTTGATTATTTATTCGGTACACAGACACCATATTTTTAAACAATCGATTCTCTACTAGGCTTCCCTCCATATCGTGTGCATTCATTCGTGTGGTTTTAAGGCTGGATATCCACTGCAAATGCATATTTCGACGTTTTTTCGAAAATGTGGGTTTTCATTAATAATTTTTATCAGAATGTATATGCTAGACTACATTTTTTTAGGACGATAACTTAGAACCCTTGATCTCATATAAAAGCTATAAACGTAACATTATTTACAATAATTAAGAAAATAGAAGCATTCATCGACAGGCCGCGGCCAAAAAAATTGTTTAAGTGTCTTAGAAATCACCCTTAGATACGGAATACTTATATAGTTATATGTACGCAGAATGTTTTCTTACGAGTATAAAGCTAGCATTAGGATGATAAAACTGAACTAAAATAATTAAGAAACCTTTAATATTAATAGAGTTGTAAATTTTAAATTTTTCAAGAAATTTTTACGTTTTTTGATGATTTTAAAACGCTTTTTATTCTTATATAAGAGATGATTTTAAACAATATATTGCATTTGCTTCTGCTGTTTTAGTCTTCAATCACTACTGAAAAGTTAGCATTTTTAATTAAAAATGCTAACTTAAATTATGACAGCAAATGACGCTGTTTTAAAATCTATCTCAAGAATACAATTACTGGATTATGAACGTCCTCAAAAGTATTGTTTATTGGTGTAAAAAGGAGTAGAAAAATTAAAATAATTTTCAGGCGTATTCTAGTGTATATGTTAAGAATTCGGATGAATGTGTTTGTGTTGTTGTGTGTTTCATTGTTATAACAAATTTCAACCAAAGATAAAAAAAAATATAATAGATATTCAAACATGACATTGAATTGTTTGTGTAAGTGTAAAAATTATGTCGCGCTCGAATATGTGATGATTTGGTCCGCTCAATCTTTTGTTCTTCGGCGCAGAGATTTCCTTTCATCTTTGAGGGAACGTTTCAACTAAGCAGTAAAGCCACTTCTTCTGATGTAGTAATGATAATGAAATGTGTAGATTTTAACCAGCGACAAAGTACCTGCCGACGTGTACGAAGTGTTACCACAGTAATCAGAGCGATACAAACCAGTGAATTAGAATTTCTAGATTTATTACCTGTTATCTGCCACAATCCACCTAACTCAAATGTAATAATAACCAAACCCTCTTCCCTAGTATACATCTACAAAAAAAAAATCAGGTTTGAAAGTATAACATAAGTCTGAGGGTTGCTGGCTCATAGTCTAAGCAATATTCTTTTTAATGTAGGTGTAAAAGATATTCTTCCGAATATTTAACATGTCGACGGCTCCTACGTATAATATCGTAACCCATAAAATTCAATTTTACAGGATTTGAACATATTTTCGTCCGGTATAAATCTAAATATTGCCCAATTTTTTTGAAATTTCGTTTCAATATTTTACTTTATACTGTAGTTTCATAAATAATCACAAAAACGTTGAAATTATTAAAGGTTTTTGTAGAAATGCACATACGATATTATACTTCGGAAAAGACGCGACGTAAAATATCGTATAAATGACTTAAAACATTTAACTTCGGAAAAGACGCGACGTAAAATATCGTATAAATGACTTATAACATTTTAATTCGGAAAAGACGCGACGTAAAATAACGTAAGTGTTACATAGATAATTTTCTTATGTTATTTTCTCACGCATATTGTCGTAAGTGTTACATAAGATAATTATCTTATGTTATTTTCCAACGCAAATTATCGTAAGTGTTACATACAATAGTATACTTCGTAAAAAATATGTGATTGTTTGAGATACGATAAAATACGTCCGAAAAAATGTTATTTATTGCAAAACTTTTTTTTATTTCTTAGAAATAAAGATATAATTAAATACATATGAAATATACAAAAAACTAAAAATCGTCGATTTGTGGGTTACGATATTATACGTAGGAGCCGTCGATGTATTGACCTCAAAATGTGTTTATGAATCCCCAGCTCATATTTCAAATTCTCATGATTCCCAAATCGCGCACATCCATTGACAAAGCGAGCACGCAAGCGCCGCTCTGAAATCACTATCACCTCATATGTGGACATCCATCACGCCCGCCTCTCCCAACCCCCCCCCCCCCGGCCTCCCCTCCCCCCGGCAGCCGTACGTTCCAGAAATTGCGTCATTTATTTCTATATAGTCATATTTCAGGCGATACGTGAGACGAAGGTGAGAGCTCTACAGACGCGAGGGGTTTCAGATTTGCGAGAGTCTAAAGAGGCAAATGCTCGCGATGCGCGACTTTTCATTTACCCAGCAGTGCGCGATTAAAACCAACTTCAATTTTAATGTTAATGTTGTGCACGGTAGATTCCGATAGAATTTTTGATGTGTAACAAATGCGATGCGCAACAGGAAACTGGACGCCGCGCCGGAGAAGCGCGCTATTTAATTTGATCAATGAGCGCGCGCGATGATAGAGTTGGCCGTCAGATGGTACCACAACCCATTTTCCGAAGGGTTGGTACTGTATTAATAAATGTATATGATATTTAAGAAAACACATTATTATTGTGAAGTTGCAATTTCAGAACGATGGCCTGTGAATTTTAAACAAATTTTTATTAATCAATTAGAAAAGACATAAGAAAAATAAATTAATGAAAGAATATTTTAACTGCTACCGGGATTCGAAACAACGAACTTCCATTCTATATATAATGTTATATATATTCTGCTTATAAATCTATTAAATCAATTATTTATTAAATACCAATCGTACTATATTCAAACACTAAATATACAATACACATAAATATACATGTAAAATATACTTAAATGCAAAAATACACGTTACTAGAGCGTGCCGAAGACACTTGTAATTGGGATAATGGGCATAATCTTCATTTATAATGTTTTATTATTAGAGTATCATGTACCTATTACCCTGTTAGTGTCTCTAATAAATATAAAAAATAAATTTTAAAAATATCCGGGGATGGCGCGTTGTCCAATTTCGCAAAGTAAGTCTGGTAAGTTAACGAAAACTTTTCGACCTTATAATATGTAGTCTCTTTTTAATTGATTAACATTTTTATTCCATTTTCAAAGCAATCCGGATTAAATATTTTTCTAGTGACAAAATTTTTAAATATAATAGTACACCGTTTTATCGACATCGCCCAAATTCTCTAATGACAGCTAAAAGTGCGGCAAAATACAATATTAAAAATAATTTCTGTCGCTGCTCAATTGATATTTTTGATTGTGAGATGTCAAATGTTACACATCACATGCGACTACTGTAAGGCTCGCTCGTTTTTTTTTCTTCGCTTCATTTCAAGAAGCCCAATAACAGACTTTTTCTTCTTTCGTTTCTGTTTCTGCTTCTGTTTCGCTAAATACACCACAAAATACCCACACTTGAGTAAATCACATAGATTTATTGTGACTTCACTGGGAATCGAACCTTGAACCCCCGTAAAACCTAGAACCTAGTAAAAGCAATGGCAGAAATATCAACAAAAAAAATTGAGTGCAGTCATCGATGATTCCTAATTTGTAATGTACTGGATATGAAATTTTATAAATTTGTAGTGTATTTCGGAACTCTGGGAGTCCATTTTGTAGGATCTTGCCTTGTAACATGCCCTGCCCTTTGCCATTTTAGCTTCCCTACACGATCCATGATATCCACTACTCTAGTTCTGCGCCTAATTTCATCATTTCAAATTCTGTTCACCTTACGCCAAGCATAGATCTCTCCATGGATCGTTGTGTGCATTTGAGTTTTTTCCCCTTTTCTATTCATATATAACAGCATGGTCTCTGTGAGACTATATAATTAATCTTAATTAATGATTATCCTTCTACGGACACAATATCTTTACTGTGTTCTTAGAACCTGCATATAAAAATATCGTTAGAAATTATTTTATCTTTTGTAAGGATACTCATGTAAGTTTTTTCAAATACCGCGGTTTACGTTTTTTCAAGTTTGTATATACTGGGGTATTATGCCGTGTTGATACGACCTTTCGGATCCCATTGCAGGGTCCATCATCACATCAGCCCTGATGATGGACCCTGCAATGGGATCCGAAACGTCGGCCCGAAAGGTTGTAACAACACGGCATAACACCCCAGTAAACACAAACTTGAAGATTCTGAGTGGCCGTGAAAACCTAAGAACATTCTTTACCGCGGTTTACGGTTTTTAATAACCGGGGTTTTGTGTTTTTTAAACTCGAGTAAAGAAAGATATCTAATTTAGATATTAAAAATGAATAGAATTTAAAGAAACATGCAAAAAGTAATTTTTAAGCCAGCCGTACGATAGGTCGTAAGCCCTATGAATACCCAAAGACTTACCATAAAAAATATAATTTCGTCTCTGTTAGACATCTATAATATGTCTTGATTAATAACTCAAATCATTCAAATATTTTTTTTTTGAAAATGTCGAGATTTAACCCCGTAGATATACAGGAATCTCAAAGAAATAATATTAAACCTAATTTGAGTGGGTACACGCACAAATTAATTTTAACGACTTTTCCTCGTCATTATTGACGGGCCTCACCTGGTTACTTACATAATTCAAGTGCGGATCAAACAGCCCCCTCTGTAGCCCGACAAGCGGGGTGTGAATTTTTAAGTTTCGCAAGGGTGGGGGCGGCTCCTCGCTCAAGATGCAGGCGGGGCGGGTGCACTGTTTTATGTAATAGCACGGTGCATTCACGTGCAGTATTGCAATGGGGGGGTGGGCGTATACAGGAGTCGTCAAAGCACAAAATAGGCTTTGAAAAATCTTGCGAAGGCTGTGGGCTTATGCAATTATTTTTATTGGTACGATGCATGTGTGCCCTACAAATTAGGAGGATTATTAATTTGACTAGCAGAAAGTAATCGCCGGTTTAGTACGCCAGTTGGTAAATTTATACACAAAAAAGAAAATTTTCATTTATTTGTTTGACGCAAAACTTTTGACGTGTTTTTATGAGAAATCGAAAAAATCTTTTTGTTATTTTTTAAACCAATAATGTAATTTCCAACCACCTGCCTGCGAACTTATTTATTCCATTAAAGTAAAATTCTTATGCCTTCGATGCAATAAATGGGTCGAGGAATGTTTTTATCTGAAATGATGTATACATTTTTGTCAATTAAAAACATTATATATATTGTGTATATTGTGTTATTATATATTTTGTACCTATTACTTGCTAATTATAACTAAATTGTGTATATATATATAATAATGAATATGTACATTTAATCATATAATTCTCTGTAAATGTAAAATGTACTGATACTCCTCTGCTACACACGAGTCTATGTCACTCATGTAGAAGAGACAAATCCATCATAAGAAACTAGCACAATCTTGTTAAAAAAATGTCTTTGTAAAAAATTAAAAAAGAAAAATTATAGTAGCCTAAATAAGGAATAGACGGAAAGAGCAAGATCTGGAGAATAAGGTGGGTGCTTAATATCAACCCAATTCGATTTTTTAAAATTATTTCACTCATTGTACTCTGGCAGTAATTTTATTTTTTTATAAGCAGTAATAGTACTATATTTTTTTAAACAGAATTATAAAAAACCAAATATTTATATGAGTATTTGATTAAAAAAGCATGAAATAATAATAAATAATGTTATCATTTTATTTTGAAATCATATTTATTTTGAAAACGGAATGACTTCAGCTATTGGATTCTAGTTACGGTTACGGATGGAAATTTGAACTTATTGTTATTGGGGATAATGTTACCTAAAAGTTATTACAGGATTACTCATTTAAATAGGTATGTATCATCATCAGGACGGACATAATAAGCTAACTATCTATTATCTATTCTAGCAAACAAATCAATTTTTGAACGGGGGCGTGGATACAGCTATGGTGGTGGTAATTGAGAGGTGGACGCCGAAATAGGGAATATTTCAAGTAACGGGCTATTCATAAAATTTATTCTATTGTTAATTATATTGGCTTTGGTGTTCAGGCATTTTTTTATTTATATTATTTATAAGTTATGTAATCTAAGGCCCCTATTTTTTATGTGTAGAATCTCGATACCATTTTCCTTTTTGCTGAATTCTCGAACCGTCTTTTGGAAACAGGCCACACGTTTAAAAAGGAAAACGGTATCGAAATTTTACACGTAAATAACAGGGGCTTTAGATTAGATAACTTAGAAATATTAGAAATAAAAAAAATGCCTCAACACTAAAGCCAATATAATTAACAATTAGATAAATTTTATGAATAGCCCGTTTCTTGACATATTCCCCATTCGGCGTCCACTTCTCAATTACCCCTACCATAGTGTAGCCACGCCCCCGTTCAAAAATTGATTTGTTTACTAGAATAGATAATGGATAGTTAGTTTGCGTCCGTTCTGATGAGGACACGGTGGTATCGAGCCCGGCAGACGTAGAGTTCCTAGTTAAGTGGTTAGTACAAAGTTGTTTAATTAAAATTAATAAGGATTTTTTTTCGAAAATCAAAAAGGACGTTACTTTTCCTGGTCCCATATACACGTAAACAACATGGCGGCCGCGCTGACGGGTGAAGTGCGGTGTGAAATTGAGGTTGTGCGCTGCGGATCAGGGCAGCGAGGCTGCCAACACCTCGATTGGCGTCCTGGGTCCTGGGTGCCGCCAGGGAAGGAGGGATCAACCGAGTTATCGGAGGCGCACCTCCTCGTTAGGACGGCCCGACACTCCCGCGTCAGCCGTTGACGATGCGGCGAAGATTAAGTCAACCACCACGGAAACCGAAGTTTGCTTTGCATAGGTGTAAATATAATAACTTCTTCAATAACTAAGTCAACCACCACGGAAATATTAAGTCAACCACCACGGAAACCGAAGTTTGCTTTGCATAGGTGTAAATATAATAACTTCTTCAATAACTGCAAAATGACGTCATAAATCGTGGTAACATTATTTGGATGCAGTTATGCAGAAAGCGACCAACCCACAGAAAGCTAAAAATGTTATATATACCTACGGCTTTGGATTTTATGTGCTGAAAACGTCCAAGCTCTAAGTGCTATAGTTTTTTTATAAATTAAATATTTTTCTCACATATCAAGACCAACACAGTTAAATTAACTCTAGAATGAAATTTTTTTTAACTCTACTCTTACTAAACGATAGTAATTTTGTAGAAAACATCTAAGGGGTTGAATGTTTCTATGCCTCACATAATACTTTTTAATACATGGTTTATCAAACTCATAAAACATAGAACCCACGTAGAAAAAAATCAAGTACTGTTTTTCGAAAAATGGAAACTGTTCGAGAAATGGAAACTGCAAATAATAAAATTGTATATTTTGATATAAGTATTTTTTACTGTTTATATATGCTTAATGTGATTAAAATGTTTACTATTTACATAGATTACAGAGAGACAATAGTGAAATCATGTGCTCAGCATCAAAAAGAGTGTCGAAAAGAGAAAAAAAATCGAAAAACAACTTCAACGTAACGAAAATATACAAATATAAAGAATCTACATTGAATCTCCATATTGAATTACATTCCGAATTGAAGAATAGGCGTAAGGAACTTCGTTCCTGGCGTGGGTCCCCCGACCACCACGTATTTTTTTTACAATAACATTAAAACACATAAAAAAGTCTGAACAACGAGCCATTTACAAAAAATATGCAAAAATGAATAATATATCGAAATATTAGGTTTTTGTAAGTTAATTTTTTTTGCCATGTAACAGGGCTAGTCCACAATACTTACCGGTTTGATTATGAGTCGAAAATGGAGATATGCAAAATCAATTTTTGCATTTTTTTCAAGATTTTTGAGTACACTATTATTACAGAGACTTAAATTTAATTATTTTACTTAGTTTATTAAATGTAGATATTCTTTTCGTGTCAAACAAAACCTTTAAAAAATCTATTTTAAATTTCTGCAAGGATTTATTTGACTTGTATTGAAACAAATGATTTTTTCATAATCTAAATAAGTTACTGTAATGATAATTCAATATTTTGCAAAAAAAGGGATATTGATAAAAAGCAAACATTGAAATTGCATATTTTCATAACCTTTGATATTACGTCATGGATGCTTGAACATTTTCGATTCATAATCAAAGCATGAATCTACCTGTAAAGTATTGAGGACTAGCTAGCTCTGTTATACCCTCTATAATAATAAAAAATAAATAAATTTGATATTAACATTTTTAACATGCTAATAATATAGGATTACAATAAGATAAATAAAAAATTATAAAGAGTGTTAAAAGAAAATTGCATAAAATAAATAACCAGGTCCTTTTGCATGCACACAGTTACCTTTTAATTTTTTTTCACATTAGTTTTTAATTATTTATTCTTCTTCTTCAAACACAGCCCAAATTATTTTGTGGTGACATTATAATTATAATTTATAGAAATAAACTTTGTTTACACCACTTTTTTATAAAAAAAGTGGTGAAAACGAAGTTTATTTCTAAAAATTATAATTACTTATTCATCTTCCATATTTGTATTTATTTTTGTTTTGTAAATGTCTACTTTGATTTTTAAAGTTTAGCATACGAATTTTGTGTCCTGATGAAGGGACAATTGGCCACAACATTGAAATATATATAGATATAATAGAATAAAAAGTATAGATAATAGAACAAAAAGTATTTATACAAAATGTTTTCTTGTTAACTATAATTTTTTTTTTTTGAAAAAACTTTTTTCTCTTAAACACGTTTTACAGCAAAATGCGACGCGGTAAACTGATATAATTAAATTATTTATTTAATTTCTAATTGGGTACAAAGTGCCACTAACAAAAGAAATGGATATAAATAAGTGATTTTTTAAATATTTAAATACAGTAAAATAATACAATAAACTAAACTGAAAACAATTAATAAAAATAAAAGATAACTAAAATGCTAACAATTACAAACTAAAAATAGAAAAACAAATGATTAAATCTGTGGGAACAACTGAACAATTGAGTAAGTAAAAAAAATGTATGTTTTCAGGAGAACCAACACAAAATTTTGGAGTTTCGTTTGTTTTCTCTTTCTTAAATCCGTTGTTATTTTTATCTAATTTTTGCACCACAACGTTGAACCAAGTTGACTAATGTACTTTCTTACCAAATTCAAATAATTAATCACATTTTTCATTTTTTTTAAATTTAAAAACAGTCGTAATTTATTTTATTTTCTGACTCATCTAAGTCTTCGGTGCTAGATATGTATCTGAGGAACATCTATGCATACTATTGACTCATTCAGTCGCGAAATGTAAGATATAGAATTGAACAAATTAGAACCGTATCAAATTTTATGTAAAAAATTAACAACAATTCAAAACAAATTCAAGTAACTAAGACAAAGACAAAAATAATGCTGATAAAATTATTTCAATTACAGAATGTTGATATTTGACAAGTGAATTAGAAAAAATGTCTGATATGTTACAAAACTCATATACCAATCGGCGAAGTCTTCTGGTAAATACATGATCTTCTTTTCTGGTAAATACACGATTTTTTCTAGTACATTCATGATTTTTTTACACCATCTCCTTTTCTGGTAAATATATGATCTTCTTTTCTGGTAAATACATGATCTTCTTTTCTCTTCTCGAACAGACGTACACCGGGGAAAGTTGCATCAGTCACGGAGGAGGAGCCCCACGGAAATAGACATGACGCGGCCAATTGTTAAAATTTTCCAATAAAATATTACGTATCTTACCTTAATAAATGCCAATAAAAAAATAAAAATAATCACCCCATTACAAAATTACCCACTTTCTACCTAAATTTTAGTCTCCCAGGATAGTAACTCCTTAAAGCTAAACCGAGCTAAGCTGAGTTAGATTATCATCAAGGAGGGTGGCATTGGAGAATCGTGGGGTGGCCTTTGTCCAGCAGCGGATTGACAACGGATGATGACGTGCCTAAATACAACATCCTCAACTCGCGTAGGTAGGTACTCGAGTAGATACCCGACGGAGCTCGCCCGGGATCTTAATCCGCCGAAATCCCGAACGCGTCAAGCAAAAAAATGGCTCCGATATAAAGTGGCGCTGGGTCCGGCGGGCGGCAATAAATATAATAAGGTCCGGCTGTCAAATATTAATGCCGTTAAAAATGGCGACGGGCCGGGGATATTCATCAACCATAAATAACGGAAACAAAAGACAGTCGGCGCGGTCCGTGCGGCCGCCGGCGGGCGCGCGCCACCTCTGGACAGCGGGACTAATTTTTTATTTATATATCTTTATTTAGTTAATGATACATACTTGTTTACCATTAGCTCATATTATAAACATTATATATTATATTTTATTTTTATGTACCGTTTACATTCTTGTTTGAACATATCGATTCTGCTCAGCTTCCTCACACCTATTATACTATTATAATATTATAATATTATTATTATACTCATTAATTCCCTTGTAATAAATATAGTTTTGTGTATTTGTCTTTTTTCTATTTGAATACTTTTTGTTTATTATGTTTATGTATCTCTGTGTTATATTGACCTTATTTTTTAAATATTTTGGCATGTTGTCGTTTAATATTTTGTGAATGAATATCATTTTATTTCATTTTAATCCTTGTTTTATATTAATCTAATTTTTTGAGAGCATTTTTTTAATTTTGGAAAATCTGTCTCTGTAGAATTATCCTCATTGCTCCATTCTGTCGAATTTGTAATTTTCTTATATCTCCTACATTACATAGGTACGAAATAGTGGGGCAATATTGAAAATGAGAAGAAAATTGATTTATATATTGTTATCACTGTTTCTTTAGTTTATTTTTTGTCTTATTCTTTCTAAGAATGATACTTTCTTTGCAAATTTTCTTTGTTATGTATTCAGCATGTCTTTTAAATGATAATTTAGAGTCTATAATTATCCCCAAATATTTAATTGTATCCACTATTTCTATTTCTTCATCAATTTCTATCTTTATCTCATCATTATTCCTTTTATTTCTTTAATTATCATTAAAAACATTTTGACTTTTTACCAATCTTTTTTACCTTAACGGTTTCAGTCTATTACGGCCGTTTGACTGATACATTATTCTCCTAAGTTTCGACATTTATACAATTTAAGTACAGGGGAGTTTAACAGTGAGTCTAAATAACGTTTATGTAGTAGTGAACGTTTAATGATTTTTGGTAGACCATCACGAACTCTAGCCGTACGCACCGCACCGGCATCCACCAATCGGAGGCTTGATGCGGCTAACTAGGCGCCGGGCGCCATCGCAGTACAACCACTCTTTCACCGATCGCCGTAACCATCGCACGAAATATTTTGTCTACTAAATGCCACCTATAAAGTTTTTGTAAATTTGTGACAATAAATTACCGCTGTTAGTATAAATTACACCCTGTATGTAGTAGCTACATATCCTGACTGCTGAAGCATTTCACTCATGCAATACATGTCACGTGCCAACACGAACGATATGTCTCTGGACGGGTGGACTCGCACACCTAACCCGCCAAAGATTCTACACAATTTTTAAAAATTAGTGGTGATTTGATTCTAACATTGCGATATTTCTTCCCTTATTTGATGTTAAACATTAGGTATAACAGGTAGATACTTTTAAAATTTTAGTAATTATTTATACATTAGGGTAAATTTTCATTTGTTTGGTCAAGTGCTTCTATTAGATTACTGATCACAATTTTGGGAATGTCATGTAATAAACAGAAGTTGAATTATTTTGAATGAAATTCTTAAAGAATTTAAATTGAATGAGAAAATACACGAACACCATCACACTTCATAACACGTCTCCGATCCTAGAGCTGTTCTCGTTAATGACAAAAATAAACGTCCCCACTAGCTTTCCCATCCAAATAGTTTGACATTGTTGACAACATTGCATTGATAACTTCTTCTTCTTTTAGTAGATCTGTTGACCTGTGCTACAGAAAACTACGCCTCCTGGGATGACAAGGTCCAGCTATCCCTCCATCTTTTCGGTGGTCTTCCCGGTAGGCGTCGTCCAGAGGGGATTTTATTCGATGCTATATGCACGAGTCTGTCGTTGTCCATTCTGGCTACGTGATCCCGCCAGAATCTCCTTCTGGATCTACTCTATCATGCTATGTCCTCTATTTTGCAAGTTTTCCTTATGTCTTCATTTCGGACATGGTCACGTAGAGTTTTTCCAGTACCTTCATTTCAGTTGTTCCGATGAGTCCTTTGGTGCGGACAGTGTCAGCCCGCGTCTCTGCAGCGTATGTCGTAATAGGTCGCACGCGTGTCTTGTATATTTTGACCTTACTTTCAATATGCATATTTTTGTTTTTCCAGACCAAAGTCTCGAGACACCCTGATACGGTTAACTTGCTCTCGGACTTCGGTATACAGATCGCTATGGCTAGATTTCTACACCTAAATATTTGAAGCTCATGACTTGTTCCACAGGCTCATTATCAATACTCAGCTACATCTCGTTTTGATATTTTAAAACTTTTAGTTTTGCCGATCGCTATTGACATATTAAGCCCTTGTGATGCAATGTGGAATTTGTACCGTATTCTCTGCAAGATTCTGATAACTCACGCTCTTATTCATACATCTAATAAACTTGTGTGTTTTATTTCTAAAAAAAAAAATACGAATATTATTAATTCCGCCCTTCGTAAAAGGTTCAGGAAGCCTGCCATCTCGCAGAGTGCTCCAGGATGGTGGATTCATCAGGGCAGTTTCGGCGGGTTATTCCTTGCGGGGGTGAGATCTCGGCCGGCGCGGGGGTTGCCGGGGGGCCGTGTATTGCGGGGGCTAAATGACCGCCCCCGCGGCGAGGAGACGGAAGCGAATCTGACGCAATAAACCAGGATTGATGAAAAGGCACTAAGCCGCGAGGCTGCGGAGTGCGGATGGCCATCTGGATATCCGTGATGGAGAGCGTGGCGCTTATATTGAGGATCGCCAGGGAGTCGTATTCCTTTGACCTTTGCTCCCCGGTGCTGTATACAGAGTTGACATGGCCTCTGATAATAATAATAATGTGAATATCTTCATCAATCAAGATATATATATAGTATAGATGTCTCATAGAGACGAAATTATTTATGGGAATGTAGGTATGGAAGTCTTTGGGTGTTCATTGGACTTACGACCTATCGTTACGATCACTTTACACAATGTAACGTTCACCATTTCCAGTCATGATAGAATACCACATCATATATAGATATATATATATATATATATTAAACAATTTTTCATTTATTTAAGGCAACGAGTCCCGTAATAAAGAATGAAATCAGAGAACACACATATCAAATAAACCTAAAATTATTACAAAAAAATAAACAAAAAAATAATATATATATATATATATATAGCGCGACCAGCATCCAAAGCTTTTTCATTCGCCTTAATTAACCACAGGTGTCACTTAGGTGATATCTATTTTTGATTGGATTTTTTTTAAACAACATTCTTTAATGTTTTTAATTTAACATGTGTAATGAGTCCCTGATGATGATGATTAATGATGTCCCTTTGGACAAAATACAGTACCGTGTAATAAATTTTTTGGAAAAACTCAAATGATCTCTATAAATATACGAAACCAGCACTGGAACTTGTCAAAAATGATGGTACTTTTACATGTCGGTTCCTAAAGAATAAGTATTTATTTATTTATACAAAAAAATACTATAAAGAAGTTATGGACATTATAGGAAGTTACGACGGACGGACAGACAACGAAATTATTATAATTGTAACGAGGTGGTAATCGGAAAGAATTACACGTAATCGACGATTTTACTTCACTCTCCACTTTTTGCACTAGAATTAGATGATGCTGGAAGTTTCT